>JAPIVC010000462.1:600000-905000 GCA_030586385.1 Camponotus fellah
TGCTAATAAATCAAATAATACAATATTATTATAATTATTATTTTAACAGTATTTTTTCTTTGAATTATTAATTTTATTATATACAGCGGTAAATAAATTTGCTAGCCATTCGTTAATAAAAAATATCTATATCTATGCATTATCTGTAAATGAAACTCGAGAATTGAGATAATCGAATAGAGACCTCAATGACCAAATGTAGATATAATCATAATAATAGTATTCGAAATTTATGGGGACAATCGAAATCGTGATCGCTTGTTTAGAATTCCGTGGTGGCCGTATGACCGATTAACTTGGAATGGTTTGATGAACTATTGCTGCCCTATCAGAGCCATTTATAAGCAAATACATATGTCAACAAAGAAACTAAACATACTATATATTACAACTATATATTAATTTCAGGTTTGTTGAAAACATATTTTGCAAAATGACCATTACAATTTATTGCAGCAAATTAAACTCATTGTAAAAAATTACTCTTGTTAGCAAATTGTCACTTATTAGCATTTATCCTAGAAATAATTTATTTTGTATCTTTAGATTTTCATATTTATTAAAGATTAGAAAATTGACACAACAATAAAGACTTAATATATATATATATATATATATATTTCTATAATATTAAGCTAAATATATAATTTTCATACACTCTGATAATTTCAACACTCTAACAGCTTTTAATTGAAATTCGTTTACGAATTACAAGTTGACATTAGTTTTACAGCAGCATAATTTACTATTTCATGGAATTCAAAAAAAGACCAAGTCAAAGCTCACGTACGTCTTTCTCTCATTTACGCTCTACACGTCGTGAAAAATTCCATAAAGGAGAAATCGCGCGCGCGTCGCATAAAAATCCCGCTTTGAGTTGTCGTAAAACGGTAACGCAATAATCTTTCGCATCAAATAAAAGAATCCGATAACTTATGCATGAGAAATATACGACGGTCGTAAAATGACGGGAATGACATCGAACACTTTCGTTTATGCGATATTGAAAAGACGGCATTACGCCGTAAAACATTCGCTGCTCCTGATTGCGGTTGTTGCCAAGCGGAGATTCGTTTCTTCGAGCTTCATCATCATGCCGATATCCTAGTTCAATCGAGCGAGCAGAACAGCGAGGCGTTCCTTGACCTATCTTACGCGATCGTGCCAGGAATATCCATTATGCAGAATACATTGTATGTGTATACGCGACATGCAGTATGTGCCATACTCACGAGACGTTTGTTTCCACTGCGTCTTGTTGCGGTTCGCATACAGAATCGGAACGCAACAGTAGTTGCTTCCTCTTCTCTTCTCTTCTGAGAAGTTGACCTACTTCAAGTCGACAGATGAATCAAAAGATTGCATACGTGTTACGATACATGTCTTACTTACATGTATGTCTTATTGTGCTTTCTATCTCTCTCTCTCTCTCTCTCTTCCTCAAATTTATTTTCACTCATTGTTTTTTACTTCATAAAGTTAATAAAATAAATTTAAATATAATAAAAAATACCATAAAATTTATGTATTAAATTTATATTTTATTTATATTTAAATTTTAAAAGTTGAATATATTCTGACACATTAATAATGATGCTTAAAGTTATACTTTCATAACGTCTTCAAAAATCCTCTTCTCTTCTGCTTTTAGCTCTATAGATGGGGGATATAGACCTTAGCTTTCTTCGCAATTCGCCATCCGAAGCATTTCTTTCCATGACAGGAGATTTTTACAAGATAGAACCGTCAACCCATACTCAATATGCGCTTTAGAAAACGGATTTTTCATCTCCAACTTTTATACGAGATATACGGGACGAGAGTCAGGATCAAAACCAGGATTTATTTATTACTAGTCGGCCCGCGCAAAATTTTACAATGGTAAGATCTATTTAAAATTTGATAAACAATAACTTTTTTTCATGTATTTACATTTTCCTTACTTATTTTTTTCTTTCGATTTATTTCTTTTACATTTCCTTTCGATTCACTTATAATACGAAATTATTGATATAGCTACTATTTTTCTGTTAATTAAACATCAATTCTAAATCAAACAAATCGTTGAATAAAGGATAAAAAATCTAAATAATATATCTTGAAATATTTTACGTACCAAAAAATATTTTATTTTGTTTATCTTTCTCTCTCTGTTTTAATTTTCACAGCGAAATGATACAGCGTAATAATTAACTTTAGGCAAACATCTTGTCTTCTAACGTCAGGTGCAAGCGATTTAATTCGTTGAAAGTTATTAGTATTCGCTGAAATTGCAATTTCTGAGTATAAGAGCGTAGGAGAAGCTTATGTACATACAAGCGTCATTTCTTTTTCAGACCGTTGGAGACTGTTATAAAGTCACCAATAAATCTTCGCCCACCGTATAAGAAAGTTCTCTAAACACTCTGAACCAGATATAACGTTCAAGTACTTTTCTCGACGTGTTCCTCAAGTACTTGAAATCATCCTATCTTTTTGTAACGTAACTGTTACTCTGTAAGATCGGTGTTTTTTACTCGGATGCTTTGCAAGCTGTGCCGATTTATATAGTAAAAGTCTAAGCTTTCGCACTCGCACGTGTAATCGAAAAGAATATAGATGATACAAAAAAATTGATTTAACGAAGTTCAATCTCGGGGGAATTATCGGATTAAAAAAGTTTCAATACACGAACGGATTGACGTATTTTCATTACTTATTACTGCGCAACCTCTATTTTTTATTTACAAGAATAACATTCATGCAGAACACATGAAATTTTTATTATCTTCCATGTGATTGATTACAAGTGCAATTTAATATATCATCTATGCATAACAATAAAAATTTATGTCATTTGATATATAATTTTTTTTGTAAAATAAAACTTTGTTAATTAACACAATGTTATAAGCCATGATTAAAAAGGTAGGATTCAGCACGCAAAAACATGTTGTAAAGCTGATGTACGAGTTTCGTGTAGGATGTATGGTCGATTTATCGGGGTGAACAAAGTTTTACAGCCCGATTAAAGTCAGCCAAACCCATTCATCTCATAGAAGACAGGCAGATTTACACAGCATCAAGCTTTAAGCATCAACGCCTTTTTCTTTAAATATCACACAGTAAGTAATAACATTACACACACAATTATTCATTATTTTCGAAAATATTGTAATTTTTTTTATGTTATTTTAATCCTGAATAAAAACGATACAAAAATACTATAAAACAGTAAAACACATGAACAACTAATATTCTTATATAATGAAATATCAATATTATATAATGAAATATCAATCAGAGTTATTTTTATATCACGATTATTTTTAGCATGTACTATTTCGAGTATATGACACACATACACACACACACACATACACATGAACTTTCCATCAAAACTTTCTATAAATTACAATAAATAAATCTTTCAAAGAATTATTAATCTAATAATTTTGTTTTTGAAATAAATTGGAATGCATCTAGCGTTAACGTAATAGCGATAGTAATTGTCATATTTATGCAACCTATCTGTATTGCATTGTCTTATGAGATTGACATTCGCAAAATGGTTACGTAATCCCATTTACTATATTAAAGGGATTCAATATAAGGAACTATGATGAAATCTGACATGTA
This sequence comes from Camponotus fellah, assembly GCA_030586385.1. Lineage (NCBI taxonomy): Eukaryota > Metazoa > Arthropoda > Insecta > Hymenoptera > Formicidae > Camponotus > Camponotus fellah. Next base: position 603,619 of record JAPIVC010000462.1, read on the forward strand.
TGTATCGCAATTAAGATACGATATTACATAGTATATATGGTACATAAAATTATACAGTATATGGTATTGCAATACATATTATAACAAAATGTGCGCAAATGAAATTTTTTAGATCTTTAACAATCTTAAATATTCGCATAACGTGTGTATTTGTAAAAGGTTTGAAGGTGGCCAGAATATTATTCTATTTGTTTATAAAGGAGCAAAGAAAACCAAAATTTTCTCTAGTGCAGAGCTATCCTATATTATGCATTAATAATTCAGACAGAATGATTCATGCAGAGTGATTCAGAACGAAAAATTCTGAATAAAAAAATGTCATATGAACATAGGTCTTATTCTCAAAATTTATATAATTATAAAAGTAATAAAATTTTGCTGCTTACAATAAAACACATGCTTGATAGAAAGCGAGAAATCAAAGCAAAACAAAAAATGCGAGACATCAGATGTTTATAATGATTTTATTATGATTATAAATCAGGTCTTTATGATTTTATTATGATTATAATAATTTTATTGATAGCAGGAATATTTTACAACTTCTGTAATTACGTAAATATTGAGTAGAATTTATCTTCATATAACATTTTTTTTATTTAAAATAACCTCTCAAAAAATTTGTTGAAGTTTATTACACTCGTTCTGAATCACCAATTATTTTAATTATTTCATTCTTGTTAATCTCTTTTGTGAACAATTAAATATTAAATATTAAATTTTAGGTTCGCAAATATGTGACTGCACATAGAGAGTCGTTAATATATCGAGCTACTAATAATGGAGCTTTTACTGTAATGCGTTTACCTAAATCATTGGTTGAAATACCTGGAGTTGCACGAGCTTATGTAACGTAAATAAATCATGTATTAATTAAACAGTAATCGCATATGCGATTACTTATGGATGTTGCGGTTGCGTAGAGATCATTAAACTCGATGATCCGGCTTTCACGCGTCGCCCTGAGTGCGAATAATCATGCGATTCAATCAACGCGATTATTAGATATTAGTGCAAATTTAACACGACTCTATGACATGAGCGATTTACATAAAATCATTATAATATCTTACAACATCGATATAAATAAATTATATCGGACATAAAAAGGGTCTATTCAAATATTATTTTTTCTCTTTGGAGATAAACATGTAATAAAGACATGTATTTCTCTTAATTTTTTTTTGTATCAAGAGCTGTTTAAGAGAGATTATAACTCTCTCTTTTCCTCTATTTAGCATGTACATGGAGTTCTTTATTAGTTAGTAAACTACGTAGTACCACAACTCGGCACATTTTCCATGAATGTACTTGAAACTTTCTTCGTGACAACCGAGCTTCTCATCTCGGTGGCTTACTTCGGGGCTTTCGGTTATATCCGACAACCTGATTACCACAACAATACGGAACTTTCTATGTTGAGAATACAAGAGGTACGAATTAAGTATGATATCAAGTTGGTTGTAGTTCGATCGATCGATTCAAGAGAACTCTCGAATTATTTTACGTCATCGAACCAACAAATGATTGCGTGTACAGTAATAAAGATATTGTATAATGTATTAAAATGCATCTTATTGCACGCGTAAGAAAAATCATAATTTTAATTGTTTTCAATTTATAATTACAATTATCTAATTATAGAATGATTCTTTATGCAGATTGATTTTCCATCAGAAGAAATGAGTATAAATAATTATTTATGTTTATTTATTTATTTTTCGACGTAATATTTTAAAATAAATAGGACACGATTTTTCTTTAAATATTGTGGAATTGCATTTCCATCGGTGAAAAGTAATGGAACTCTTTTCGTACGATGAAACTCTTAAAGGATAGACGCAATCGCATGCCGTAAACGAATCTTATTACCGCGCTAAGATGGAATCCGGATTAGTTACGACTTGCTGTGATTCGCTCCAAGTTCTGCTCAATCGACTCGCGAAATATGTATGTACTGCTTGTCACGTTCACCTATAAGCGTGTATATATTTTAACCAACATTTTCAAACAACATAGTTTTCGATTTTAACAAGAAAAATTTTTCTTTGCATTTATAATAAACGGAAAATTGAATAAATCTAAAAATAATAAATCTGAAAATTTAATTAGATGTCACGTATAATTGATAGATGAGAAAAAGCTGGGAAAAACTTTCTTAACACCATATTATGAAAATGAATTGCAACACAGATCATGATAATGGATTCAACATAGTGTTCTCTTTCTTTATAAAGATTTAATTGTTCAATCAAACAAATAAGGTAAATTTATGTACGCCTTTATTACTGCTCATTACATAGTATTTTGATGTTAGATATTATGAGTATTTATGACAATAAATATTTAACAAGTATGTATTTTTTCGAACTAACATAACAATAATTAACAAAAGTCTTGATCACAAGACTGACAGTTTTATTTTTAAAAATGTATGAATGTTCTAGAATAAAATGACGTAATAATCATAGAATTTAACACAAGACTGACAGCTTTATTTTTAAAAATGTATGAATGTTCTAGAATAAAATGACGTAATAGTCATAGGATTTAAAAAAAAATGAAAACTGGAAAGATGCTCTTTTAAAGATACTAAGGTACGCTTCTAGAATAAAATAAAGTAATAATATAGTCGTAGAACTTAAGAAATAATAACTGGAGAGATACATATGCTTACAAAGAAGTAAAGAAAATAAAAAACACATTAAATAAGAGAAGAAATCTTGATATTTTAGTTTAAAAAAAAAGAAGCTAAAAGAAAATATATCAGATGTGCTTTTAAAGTATTATAATATGTGTCACATTTCTTAACATATATAAAGTGAAACTCATACAAAATATTTCAGAAAATATTGAAAATGTACACACCGCAAATACATTAAATAGATTTTACTTATAGGAGAATTAATGAAATTAAATAAATAAATCTTTTAATTATTTATTATAAAATTTCAGAAAAATATACTTTTATTTTGTTATAAATTTAAGTAAATACTAAATATATATATATATATATATATATATATATATAAGAATATTTTAAAGAAAACAAATTTAATTTTATATATATATATATATATATATATATATATATATATATAAAATTAAATTTGTTTTCTTTAAAATATTCTTCTTGAAGAAAAGTAATAATTTGAAAGATATAAGCAAAATTGATCGTTTTTCTTATAATTTATAAACATTATATTTCATCGAAAAATATCCATATATAATTATGATATAAGATTCTAAGACTGAAGATTGCAATAACTTTAAATTGATTATTTATTAATATAACAAGTTCTCTTAAAAGTGTAATGAAGATAGCATCTTTTAAAAATTTTTCTTTGTCAAGATACTGTACATTAAACTTTTAACTTAATTCAACAAGATCCCTTACAATTTTCAGGACAAATAAAATTACAAAATAACAGAAAGAATCTTTATTTCCCTTCATCAATCTTTATTTACAGGAATATGTTTTACAAGAAAGAACTTGGAGACTATAAAAAAATATGTCATACATATGTGTTTTAAGAAATTTTTTTAGAAATGCGTTCTCCCAAACTAAACGCAAAATATACGACGTATCTTTGAGCATCTTTTTATAGTAAAACTTATATTCCTAAATATAATTATATTTACTTAATAATTGTTCCAAATATTTTTCAGATTTTAAACTGATTTTCTCACGCTTCATCTTTATCAACAAAAGTAGGATTTTCGCGAAGGCTCTGCGATTTGTATAAATTTGATGAATTTTTCCTCAAATTATCACTCGTAGAATTCTTGCAAATAACGTTAGATCTGGATCTGGTAGGCATGCTAATGACTTCAGTCAACTGCATCGCCGTAGCGAATCTCAGCTCCTGAAATCAACAATTGATAATATATATATATATATATCTCATGGACCGCAAAATGCTTGCGTTGACATATACGCGAAGTGCGCAATCCATAATTTGTGTGAGTGAGCATCAACGTCGAGACGGACGTCCGGCATAATTGAATCAATTCGCGTGACGCAGCTTTGGTTCCGAGCCAATTTAATTGCCCGCGCTGTCACACACAGTCCGATTTCGCGCATGCTATTCGCGAAAATTGAAAATATCGCTCAAAGGTACGATCCTTGTCGCACGTCGGCACAGTGGTCCTTTAAATTTCGCGCAGAGAACAATTATGCCATTTAACTTCCAGCAGTTTTATTCCAGAAGTAAAATTTACTAGTTGTTATTTAATCTTCAAATCCTTATATTTTCTATAAATTGTATCCGCGGGTAACGATTTTAAATTTGTAGCAGTGCAAAATTCTGTTCTATTCAAAATACAAAATATTATGTAATCTTATATAACATAGATTATACATATATAAAGCATTTTATATAAAGCTCTTATATAAAGCAGAATTCAAAATTTTTGATAAAATATAAATTGATATTTTCTTTTCTTTTTTAATCTAGCAACAATATTTTTAATTCATTTAAGTTATTAATCAATAAATATTAATAAAGAAAATTTTTTCAGCTTTCCTTCATGATTATATTCGGATGTTTAAATATATTTTTATTTAATCAAAAAATTTATTTATTAATCTAAAAACTTAATTCTCTAAGATAGTATTGTTTAACTTTCGATTTTATCTTCTAATAACATAATCTGAGATATAAATAAAAAAATTATAAATAAAAAAGATTATACTTAACCAATAAATTCGCAGAAATAGAATATATTTATCATTTATTATTGAGATCCAATTTATAAATATATTTTGTATATGTGTTATAAATGTGATACGAAATTTTATTTTTTTTCTTTGTAAATATGAGTTTTTGACTATTTAAAATGACTCTTTATTTTAACCCAAATTAGAAACGAGATTGAATAGGAAGTTACTGCGCCTGTAACTGGCATCGAAAATTCACTGAGCGTTACCGAGAAGTATGTAATAGTTGGCGTAAACATGTATTTAACCATATATGCTTGTCATGTGAGCATCATGTAGCATAATAATTATGTACATGTATCGAAATAGAGATAATACAACATTTACTACGCATGACTGGCAAAGCCTGCCATAACGTAAACCTAAATGCGCGTTAATTGTGCAACGTTGCATTTATGGTGGTATTCTATTTATGTACACTTTGTGCGATTCAAATAAGATATGTGTACCAGATATTGATATTGTCTATTTCAAAGGAGATAACATTAATTTAAACGATCGACAAATACATTAGAAATTTGTATGAGAGTGTGTTGCGCGTCTATAAAACTCGTATAACTTAATTATAAGACATCACAAGACACAATGTTCTAATTACATATTTTTTTATGTTTAATTTTCGCGAATAACTCAAAATTAACCGCATCAATGAACAGCTTCATGGTCTTTCTATACATAGAGGAACAAAATTATCACTGCACTCGATACTCTGATCGGTTTAGTGCTGTCTCAGTTGCATTGCATCCAATTGCAGTAGCAATCGCATTGCAGACTGCATCGATAGCAAGCGATCGAATGTAGTTCGTTGTAATTCGATCCCGAGACAGCTCGATGCGGAGCATCAATTTAATTGACCACGTCATTATGCGACATCCAGCATGATATTATCAGCTCTAACTGAAAGAGCGCGAGAAGAGTTGTTTGATAAATCAATAATGTAAATGTTCTATTTCCATCAGATTTGCGTATTATCAGATTGATTTCAATGATAAAAGGATCGATATCTATTCACATGCTTTATTTTACCAACAGATTGACTTTGTCACATCTTATGTCAATACGAATATCAATTAATTTTGATATTCGGAATGTAACACGCACATCTGGAACTATTCCGGTCTATTGGAGTTTATATCCGCTTATCGTAGAAAGAGGAATTTGATTGTAGATATTTTCGTTTCGTACGCTTGTTTACAATCTGACAATAGAACGTTTCTCACGCACCACTGACTAAAGCTGTTTTTTAAATTTCCGGTGCTTTTTAAAATTCTATAGCAAAGTAGAAATATCTAACCGGTGCTTTTAAAGTTCTATAGTAAAGCAGAAATATGAATTTATCACTTATTTTATTTTATTTGTATATAATACTTTTTATATATTTAAAACTATATCATTCTAAATAATTTCGTTTTTATTAAAACAAGTAGAAATTAAAATAACATTATCGTTTTTATCGTATATCGATTTTTTATGTATCACGTTATAAAATTGATTAAGATCTAAATATCTTTTTTAATGTCGTATTTTCTTCGACAAAAATCAATACATTTAAAACATTAAGAAAAATGTTTCTTTTTATGTATATGTGTGAACACTTACACAGTATAAGCGATTTATATAAATGTTTTTGTAAAAATAGAGTTTCAACAGATGCAGGTTATATAAAAATATCTGGCGTTATATTCACCAGATTTATTTTTGCAAGAGAAAAATGGCAAAATAGTGCTATACATAACGCGTGCCATGTTATATTCGTTAAATTAATTACATTTCATAAAAGGACGTGAAGAGAGAAAAGAGAATAGTGAAATAAAGTTTAAACGAGAAATGTTTCAAAGTGAGGCGACGAGTATGCAAAAAAAGCTGCAATATATAAAGCAATTTCAATGAAAGATTAAAAGGTGGCAAAGAGACGCGTATGCGAATTCTATGCGAATATGAGATATTTTTTTATCGTCACTATAACAGTTTAATATAGTTATGAATGTTTTATTGTGCTCGGAGTCGGTTTTAAAGTCCTTTAATATTAAACGAAGTGCAAACTCCACAACAAGCTTCTTATGTTAAATAACGTCTACTTTAAATTCATCTTAAATATAAATCGTCGACGAAAGATCAATCAAGAATCTTATCATTTTTCAAGTTTGATTTACGACGAGAAAACCCTTTTGCGAGTTTCGCATAAAAATTTTCGTCTTTTTCCATGAATCAGCGTTTCCTAATTTCCCCCGAGGATCTCATTAGCGGAATGAAGTGCGTAAAGGTGAAAGGTAATAAACCGAGAGAGACGACCATTCGTAAAATGTCAAACGTCGCAATAGAGATTATGTTATCGTCCATGTTGCCGATTTTGAATGTCGGATTACATTTCAAAAATATAACGCGCAATTATTTGTACACTTTGTTGACATTTATCGGAAACGCAATCTTGTGGCCTTTGCTGATTTTACTGTGATTTCAAGTAGAGAGAGGGAAAGAGAAAGAAAGAAAAGGATAGAGGAAAAAAGAGGGAAAGTAATAAAAATAACAAAACATTTCAAATCTCACTACCTTCCGTCTGTCCCTACGGGCGGAGTACAGCACCCAGATTATGTACAAGGCCATTATGATGGCGGGTATGCATACCCCCGCTATTGTAGACGCGCCTCGAAGAAGCAAATGATGCAGTCCGAGTAATGTAACTGCGAGAGCTGTTCCGCCCGCGACATACCTTCCGGTACGACGTCGTTCCTCCTGCCAACAGAAATGTTCCATGCGCATATTTTTTTTGAACGCTTTTTCATGGATGAGAATTATCTCGTATTTATCTCGTTGTTCCCCAACATTTAGTTCATTAAATCGTCTGTTTTGTGTCATGATGCATTTTATTTGTAGAAACAAATTACGTAGAAACATTGCCATTTGACTTATAAATGCAACGGCATTTATGAAATTATTTACATGAGAAGAAATTATTATTTTGAAGAAAATTGTTTCAAGTATTGCTTTATTCCTTCTATGTATATTCATTCAATTAACTCGAAATAAAATGAGAAATAGCACAAATTTAAAAAATTTCACAATCGAATTTTCGATATAAATATTTCTATTGAAAAATTCTTAGAATGCTTTTAATAATGGAAAAATATGTAAGAAAATATAAGAAAATCGCTGGAAATAAATGTATAAGCACGAAATAAGTCCAGTTTTAAAAAAGCAACATTAATTTAAACTATTTACATTTATATATGTTCGTATGTGTATAAAATTAAATAACAAAATTAAATTTTATTTTAATTATCAGACCTCGTATATATAAGCGCTTGATTACTTGCCCACTAGTAAACAATTAATGACAACTATTTAAACGATAAAACCTGCATTTGGGTTTCAAGCAGATGCGCAACGAAACAAATTACGCGGGCCCGGCTTCGAGCACGTTTAACCCAGAATTCATTTATTTCACGTCGCCGGTTTTACGTGTGGCATCTGCGAACGACAAGTACGAAGGACGATCCGAAATAGGCGAGGGGCATGCACATTAAATACTGACGCGCGATTGCGTCCAAAGTGGCAGATCCATTTTCATTTCACGTACTCGCTCGCGTTATTGCGCACCCTTTAACGCCCTTTTATGTTTCGCGTTCTCTTTAACAAATCGCGCAGCTGTAACGGTTCATGTTTTATGTAAATCTAGCCTAGCGATATGTGCAAACATCTCTACTATCATATTCAAATTATGCTTCCGCCGGATGCAGATATGTCGAACAGAACAGAGATAACGCGAGCGTTTTACTTCCCCAAGGCGTACGAACAGAAACGATATCATCGCAGTTAGAATGGTCGTAATGGAAACGCCTATATATGTGCGGCATAGAATCTAAACGCTTTGCCTTGATCGACCATTCGATGCGAAATTTGCTGCACGTAACCACACAAGATGATATTATCTCACAGTTATCGCGGTGGAATCGCTATCGTTAAAGATATTCGTGTGGAAAACCAACCGATTGCGTGAGAGTATTAAGATTGTCCCTCGATGAAATCTCCGATCTAAGCGGCATGGCACTGACGGTGACATAAAATTTTCACACAAAAGTGAATCAGTTTGATTATACGTAGCACAATCTGTCGCCGAGTCATAAGATTGATCTTTACTTTTTCTGATAAATTCTTTTTCTCTCTTTTGCTCTTGGTCTCTGAGTATTATATATTAAAAATAAAGAGCTGTAGTTTCAGAACTTTGTCCTTCATTACTCCTGTACTGAATATTTAGTTGTAAAAATTTAATAACACTTAAAACTTTAGGTGTCAAAGAGATGCGAGATATAGAGAGAAAGTTTCTTCCTTACCCGAGAATCTCCAAACAAGCTAAGAAGCTGCAAAAATTTCACTATAAATGATATGCCATTAAGATATAAGAAATATGCTAGTAAAAGCAGCAAGTAAAGTTTGAATATCGAATTTAAAAAAGAAACATAGAAATTGAATTTGAAAAAGAAAAAGAAAAATACGTAAAATATATTGAAATAATTAAGAAGATCATCAAGAATATTATATTTATATTTTATAAAAAAATAATATTTGTGAATTGATGATGATGCTAAATTAAACTATTAAAATCGATAATTAACGAATGTTATTAAAAAATATTAATTGTTTTTATCGTATATTTTTTTATCGTAACCAAATATGTTTATCTCATAGCATTTTCAATTTTTTGCATTATCATGCAATTTTCGATCAAATTATTCTGTGAGATTATCTCTTTGTCACGTCATTTTAATTATACGCAAAAATCGACAAAAATTCAAATCGTTAAATCTCATATACAAAATCTCATTCAAATCGCAGTTGCGATTAATAATTTAACTACGTTATTTTCTCCTTTTTATAATACGATTACATCGTTGAACAATTGTTACAGCCAAAATTAGTTTCCTGCGCTTTTAATTCTCGCTAATTGTGCGAGCTGTGGATAGCAGAATTTTATTCGCAGATTTATGAATGTTGTTAAGGTAGAATTAAAGCGGCTATGTTCGTGCAGCGCGGTGAGTTTCAAGTCGCGATTAATTAAACGAAAAAGGAGCCACCGAAGGGTGGTCGCTTTTTCCATCCGGAATATATTCTGCCGAGTTAACGATCGCGTTCGTGCGAATTCCGTAATTCGCAATTAACCCGAATGAAACGCGAATAAAACCATCATACATCATTGCACCGTGAAATTTCAATCGCGTTGTCGATCTCGTTAATAAAAAACTAATTATTCTTCGTATTCGTACACGATCAATGCACCAACACACGCGTTAACGCAAAAATATTCACTTCTCCAAAAAAATGGATCGAGAGTGATCAGAGGAAGATAATCTCTCTGATCAATAATCGCGCGATTCGCGAATCGACTTTGCGGAGAGACTTTACGTAGAGAGCTTGTTCGCTCCCTCATCCGCTTCGAACGGGTTTATGTATCACCGGTTGTGGTTTCAAGAGCGGCACAGCCTACGCATTTACATTACTGGCACAATATAAGCCAGGCAGCGTGCTGGCATAATAAACAAAAAACACGATGAGCCAATACACCCACATACCGCCACCATAAATGATGGTGTGTTCAGCACGAGCAACGAATTGAAGAGCACGAAGTTTTTGCCAAAATTAGATTATTCTTTCCGTGGATGCTTTGCGGCTGCGTCCAGAGAACGATCGAGCTAGAAACCAGATACATTTGAAGAAATATGCTTAGCAGAAAAACAAGACTAAATTTATTTGTAGATCAATATTGCAATTCAAGACAATCCTCAGAAAACTTTGCCTTTAACTTTGTTCCAAATAACATTGCTTCCGAAATTTGTTACAATAATCTAAAAATATCTTTTATATAATATTGTATTTTTTCGTCTAAGCATATAGCTTTTATACAGTTAATTTTAATGACTGATAAAAGCAGTCAAGATTGTTCAAGCCTTAATATCAATAAAATAACTAGTTGCATAGATACTAATTGTACTGGATACTAACTTATTTCTCGTAGAAATTTAAAAATCTTTGAATCTTTTTCTCAATATAATTTATTCCATCTCTGAACGATTGTTACACCATCAAAAGCTTTTCAGGAAGGGAATCCGTACATTATTCGTATATTTATATACATTACTTCTGTAATTTTAAGTTTTCGAATGTTATTTAAGGATTCATCATTTCGATATTATACATGCTGGTTTATCAAAAATATCAAACAATTTTTTTTAACTTAAAAATTATTTAATATTTCATGAAATATCTAACTCGTTGATTTATTCTCGATTGATTTATATTATTTAAGCTTTTTTAAGAATCTCTAAACGACTTTTCTGATTTATGCCATCTGATTTAAGTTTTTTCTAAGAATATTCACAACATTCTTCTAATTATAATGGCTTTATTTTCACACAGGTATTTCCGTTTCTTTTTTATTTTCCTTTTTTTTTCATCAATAGCATAAAGGCTAAAAGTCTTTTACGCATTCTACGCTTATCCTTAGGGCGCGTATATAGAGTACGAATCGCACTAGCATACCAATCACAATAGAAATAATTGAGGCATAATCAATTCCGCTCACGTTCACGGTTTTCAATCGGACGGGGTCATTTGCCGGGGGAAAATAGTTCTCTCTAGGCACGTTACATTACGTTTATACACAATCGAAATGTTCACCACAATATAAATGACCTTAATAATTCTTCTTTGTGTAATTTGTAAGATCCGGTTGGTGAAAATCGACTATTTTCAATTAAAAGAGTAGAAGACGCAGACTTGATTAATTATTCAAAAAATGAGAATTATTATAATAAAATATAAGAATAAATATAAGATTAAAACTTTTTTCGTTATTTACATAATAAATTCACAGTATTTGAGAAACTAAAGCTTATAGCAATATGTATGTTACATAGATTTACAGTAAAACCTGAAAATCAATGTGATTTTGTGCTATCATTTCTGCAATATGCAAAGATAGAGAAAATGCAATAATTTATCACTTTTAATATATATGTATTTGAGAAATAATTGGGATTATTGGGATTCGGATTACTGTGAATTTACAGCAGTTTGCATTGTGTTTAATTGAAGAATCAATTTTGATTAGAATTCGATTTTGTTGATTGATCGTTCTTGACAAAATCAAAATAAACGAATTATCCCTTCTGGAACCATGAAAGATAAATTTGCATAGTAGATTCCGGTGTGATTCATATATAAAGTTCATGATTGTATCTATAATAAGATTATATTCCGTGTTTCTGCACACACACACACACACACATCTATTAATACATAATTGATTAGTTAAAGTTTCGCGGTAAAAACAAATTATTTTGCATTCTTGTTGATAATTCTTCACGAAGGAAGAGACACGAGTGACTAGTTAAATGGTAAATTACTTCTATTAACGTTACGATTAAGCAACTTTGCAGAATTTCGTGCTTAAGTAGCTTCAGTAATTGCCACTGTTTGCCAAGTAGCTTCAGTAATTGCCACATTTTGCTACTGAGTTGAACTTTATTTGTGAAATCTCAAGCTTCGCACAAGTATAATTTTCACATACCGCATAATTTTAAGTTCCCAATGCTACAAAATCTTAAGAATCACGATTATATTTTTCATGTCGCGCAACTTTCTGCACCAATCATCGACCTGCCTGCAATATACAAAATGTTACAGACCTGCCTATCTATTTTTTTTTTTCAATATATTTTTTCTTCAATATATTTTTTCTTCAAAAGTAATACTAAATAATTTTATGTTATAAACGATTAAAAATGCGCCATAAAAAGAAAGTTTTGGTCATTAAACTCTAAGTTACAAATAGATATTTTTTTTAATATAAAATAAGAGAGAGAGAGAGAGAGAGAGAGATTTTAATTATAATCTTGGTTAGCAAGATATTTAATGTTGAGTTACAGTGTTATAATATCTGTTACATTTTCTTTAGACTAAATTAAAACAAAGACAACTGAATTCTAAGTCATTAAAAGATATATATATGGTTGGCAAGATATTTAATGCTGAGTTACAATGTTATAATATCTGTTACATTTTCTTTAGAATAAATTAAAACAAAGACAACTGAATTCTAAGTCATTAAAAGAGAGATATATATATATATATATATATATATATACACACATATATAATTAAAATGGGTCTAAATAAGTGGCTTTAAAACATTTTATATTTTATATAAAATATCCAAAAGTGTTGCAACAAATAATATAATAGAACTTTTATCCTAATACCTATGCTAATCAAGACATACATCAAGAAATTTTCTAATATTGTATTTTCTTAAGGTTTGTAGATAAATAATCGCGTATCGAATACTTTTCATTATGAAACTATACCATTCTCTTGAAACGATCGCCTGCGACGACAATGGTGGATTAAAAACGTAATATCGACGGTCCAATCTAGTTTTACAGAAATCGTCCATTTTTACGAAAGAAGCAATTAAAAGAAGGAAACTGGGGGAAATTGGTTCGCGTTCGGATTGTCTTCGCCCACGGAAATACGTGCATTCAAGTTATCTCCTGGCATGACTGTCGGACCATGAATCGGCCGAACAGAGCACGAGATAATCTCTCCCAGTCTGATAAGCATCAGAAGATTAACGAAGCGTTTATTCCCCCAAAACAAATATCCACCAATAGTCACCGAGGACATCAACTCAAAACTTGCGCGATTACAAACAGCGTTACAAACGTAAATTATGGAGCAGTGTTCCCTGTCATATTGAAACAAAGTTTATCTCGGAATTGTTTCGCACAGAGACTAAATAGAATGAAACAGAAAATGAAACGAATTTGAATGACATTTAATTAATTGCAAGATAGATATTTAAAATAATTGTACCGATAATTGAATTGAACCGATGATTATTTGAAAATATCTTTCGTCATTATATGTATATATATATATATATATATTTGGAATTGTTATCCTATTTTTTTTTACTTTTATCATGCCAACTTACTATTTAACTAAAAATCCTTCTTGAATAAACAAATTTTATTACAATTGTTCCTGTTTTTGAAAATTTATTGGAATTATATATTAGAAAATTATTATATAAATCATATGCATTTTGATGATTTTTAATATTCAATTTTAATATATATATATATATATATATATATATATATATAATAAAAGTAAAAAAAATAGGATAACAATTCCAAATTCTTTGAAAACCATTTATAAAGATATAACGATAAGTGAAAAATATATTTTCCGTGACATCGGATTTCCTCTCATTCAAGAATAATGGCCTCGTTTATTTTACGATGGACAATATGCTTGGCTAAATTGCGAAACGTATGCTTTTTATCAGCTAATGCATCGTAAAACTGATATCGTTCTATAATCTTAGAAATTATTTTATAAACAGAATGCTTCTCTAAAGAAGAAAGGCCAGATATATTCTAGAGCAATAATTGATTGATTGATACGTAATTATTCGAATGACGGATAAACATGCATGTAATTAATACAATTTTACATATATTTCTTATAGTATTTACATAAACGTTTTTTTTATTCAAATAGAAAGTTAAAAATGAAAATTTCTATTTAATTATTTATTTGTTTATAATTAACAATTCAAATCGATTATTTTTCTGCTTTTTTAGAATTTATATTATTTATAATAATCTTGCTTTGACGAATTTCTGTTATAAAGAAAATAACAAAATATAAAATTTATATTTATATAAAATTTATATACTCTTATTTAATCGATAGTGCTATGCGAATTTGAAATTCTAAAATCACGTAAATATATAATTTTTTATCTTACACAAATTTTGAAAATGTATTCTAAATGTATGTTTTTAATTGAATAATATTTAATTATATATACATATGTCTAAAATATAAAATTATATATATTCACAATTATCGTATTTATTAACAATCAGTAGTATGACTTACTATGACTGAATGCTTACTGCAGAGAGAAGACCGAAAGATGTTATGGCCTGCTTTTATGTGATCCCTGAAAGCGATACTCCCTCTATGAACATTGAAAACGTGGACGTAAACTACAAAGTCAATATCCATGAATGTTCTCAGAGGGTAATATATAATGTGCACAATTTCTGGTTTCGTTCCGTACTAAATGCCAATAACACCAGAGTATAACAAGACACTTATGTATATAAATTGATTGTAAATAAATTATTCAATCGCGAAAGATACCGTAATATTCAAAGAAAAAATAAATATTTTTCTATATTCATTGCCATATATTAATAGCTCTAACATTTCTACTATTACAGAATTCATATAATCTTAAAAGCCCTAACAATCCTGATATTAATAGAAGAATTCTAATGATTTTACTTAATAGCCTTAACAACCCTACTTCCTGATTAATTAAAATTATTCAAGATTTGAGGAACCTATCTCTAATCATCATCTATCATCTATATATTTTAGTTACGTGCCGAACCGCGTGCCCTAACTATGTACCCTAACTGTGTACCCTAATCGTACTCTTCAGGCCAGTTAAATTTATCTTTCATTGATTCTGGCCACTTTCTTTCTCGATTTCTAATCAGAGATCAAAGAAGGAGATAATTACTCCTTCTTTTGCCGAATAATTATCGGCAAAAGAGCGTAAAATATTTACGCTCATTTAGTAACGATCGTTCGTTAAATATTAAATATAACTTTATTTTAACTGAAATAAAGCCAAATTATTACAAATTTCTATAAATTATATTTTATAGTAAAATATAAAATTAATGTGTATTTATCATATTACAAATTATTTAATTAATTAATCATTTGGCTTTATATTAAGTTAAAGTAAAGTTTAAAAACAATATCTACAAACAAATTCTACAATGGATGAGCTATGAGCAATTAGAAAATAAGTATGTATTATAAAAATAAATTAGCATCAAAAATTGATAAAATTAATAGGTGTTCTTTGTTTAATAAATTAGACAAAATCTTTACAAAAAAATCTTTTCTTGATCTTTTCTTTTTTATTTAATATTTTTTTTATTTAATATTTCAATATATTTTCGCAATAGATGTAAAGCATATGTTCGAAAGAACTTATTAAAATTATTTAATTTAATTTACTTAATTTAATCCATCCTAGCTCATCCATTTTAAAGGAACGGATTTATTTACAATCTATAATCTACATCTACATCTACATCTGCAATCTCTATGAATCCGTTCCCTTAAAGCTAAATAAAAGTTTTTTTCACTCACCGACACTGATGCGCAACAGCGGAGTTGTTGGTATCGAAGCTAGTTGTCTGTAACATACAAATATAAAATTCATTTATAATAATGCTCACAAAATGCAATTAATATTTCAAATAATTTTTATCACGGAATTTTATACCCGATGTGTAAAATAATAAGCAAATAAACACATATGGAAAAATTTTATAAATTTTTGAAACTGTTTTTTACTCCCGACTACTGCCAACCTACGGTTGGCAAAAAGACGGAGGAAGTATGCGTTTCACTGAGCTCGGATTGTTTACCAGAAAATTCTCGATAACTATAACGGAATTCGATACTATCTTTTACATATTAGTTTCTTTTTAATCAAGGAATGTTTCTAGTATATTTAAATAGAAAATTTTATATTTGACTTTTATAAAAATCTTTCTCTTTAATTCATTTAAATAATAAGATCGAATTATTGTTCGTTTATAACAAGTTATTAACGATTTATAACAATTAATATATAAATAATAGATATTCACCATCAGGTTGCTCCGCCGATGCAAGATGCCTCTCCCAGGCCTCCTCCTCCTCTCATGTTGTTGACGCGCGAAACTTTTAACGACACTCCCGCACTCACGAGCGATATTTTTATATCGCTATTTTCGTTATTTTACGCGCGATACTGAACGGCACTCCCGCACTATTTCGATGCGATTAAAATTTTTATATTTGATCGCGCGATGTATATACTTAATATGTATATACTTTTAACGGCACTCCCGATTTCGGTACAAGCGAAAATCCCATTTCACTTATGAAAATCCACTTCGAGTCAAAACGCGACGACGCGAAAATACTACAACGCGAAAACAGGATAACGAAGCGCTTGCCGTCCGCGACACGTTGACGGCACCGACGACGTGAAAGGGTACTTAGCTTCCTATTCAAGTACCTTAAGATTTATCATAAATTAAAAAATTTAAAATAAACCTCAAGGCACTATCCAAGTACTAAGCCCTCCCACCGCGACAAGGTGTACCCCATGGGAGGGTTATATTATATATAATTTTATATATAATATAATATATAATTAATTTTGTAATATACTATATAAATTTTATAATTTATAAAAATATTAATGACTTATATCATATCTTATTGATTCATCCATTTCCAAAACCTTTCTTTTTTCTTTTGTTTCATTTTTTTCCTCGTGACACTCCAACTTTTCCTCGTTGCACTCATTTGATTTCTCGTTGCATTTACACTCATTCATGAAAAGTTCCTCGTTACACTTGCAATTGTGGTTAGTGAAAGAATTTGTTAATATGTGTAACATCTCACACCACTACCTCACTGCTCGAGAGCCTGAGCGAATGATTGTAAGTCAGAAACATTACTGCGGTACTGTTTATATCGCCAAGATTGACTATGTAGAGAGAGAATTTGATAATATATGAAACGTCTCTACTTTATTGCTTAAAGTTACTGTGCGAATGATCGTAAATCAAAACCTTTACCGCGATATTGTTTATATCGCCAAGATCGACTTATACTGTATATGTTATTGTTATAATTCGTCATTGAAATATTCTACGAGTGATTGGCGATTAAGAAAATTTAAAGCATTCGTCGAAATTTATTTAATTTTAATAAGTATCGTTAAAGAAATTATTACAATAATTGAAAGATCATAATCAAATTAATTTCTTTATCCCTTTTTATGTTCCCTTTTTCAATTTTTGTTCGCAGTAATTAATGATTGCGATTTGATAAAGATTTATTGTTGCGATACATTTTCATGACGTTTACCATAAGATATTTTATTTTTAATATGTTCGTCATCGAAATATTTTACGTATATATATATATATATATATATATATACAGGGTGTCCCGCAACTACCGCTCCATATTTTAAAGGTAGATTCTCTGGCCAATTTAAAAACTCATTTTTTCTCAGCGAAAATGTCAAAGAAGATCATTATTTTTTGCATATTCCCAATTTTTGTCATGATGTATCTTTCTAACTAAGCCTTAAATTAAAATTCTATTAAAGTAAACTCTGCCTAAAATTAACTAAAGAATGTGACTTTATTAATATTTTATTCCCATAAGGCTTAGTTTGCGAAAAACCCTTTATTTCCAATCATTTATAACTCGAAAACTATTAGTGCCTCGACATTTTCGCTGAGGAAAAATCGTTTTTAAATTAGCCAGAGAATCTATCTTTAAAATATGGAGCGGTAGTTGCGGGACATATATATATATATATATATATATATATATATATATATGTATATACATGGACTATAATATATTAAAGTATATATAAGTATTTTAAATTATATAGATTTTTTAATTATATGATTATATATTTATTAAAAGATTGATGTATCATGGAGTCTTTCATTAATTGTTTACATACAACATACATGACTCTTTCATTAATTGTTTACATACATGACTCAATTGTTTTACTGTGCGTTCTCACAATCCGAATTATATTTAAATATTTAAATATTAAAGAAATAATTTCTGTGCTCGTAAAAATCGATTTTAAATCGAAATCATAATTTATTATTTTAGATTTCTGTTACTATGATTCTTAGTTGATTAAATAAATAAATTACAAAATATGCGATTCAAGAATTTTCGTCGCGGTATGTATATAGATATTAATTATGTGTTATTTATAAAAATTAATTAATCATATTATAATAAATAGTTTTCAATGTTGATTGCGATCGTATCTAGAAAAGAAATTTAACGGTGTATCAGTATATTACTCATTAGAAAATATTAGACAATAACATATGAAATTATATAAATCATTTTTTATTCGCGCATTTTTATCTTTTTCAAATGTTAGTATTTTATTTTTGTATCGACTTTTATAGATATTTTACTTTTGATGCTTTTGTTAATTATTGGCATTTGAGAAAAGATGTATAGAAGGTATTAACTAAACATACATTATTAATAAATGAATTGAGGGATTATTGTATATTTTATAAGTTCTCTAGCATTATTGTCCTAATAATTACATTTTTTCTTCGAATATTATTAATATATGCAATACAAATATAACTAAATATATACTAAAAGTATAAATAAATAAATATATAAATATATCTATATTTTGATATCTGATATCTGCAGCCATACAGTTTGGAGTATTGGCAGAAGAATAAACGTGTCCTAAATTTGCGCAGTGTAATATTTCCTACCTTCTGCTTTTTTGCATTTTTTGAATTATGTAATGGGATGTCAGTTCTTGCTCCAGATTATTGATATTTTTTTATAACGCGCGCATAAACGTGATTCTAAATCTTTTACTTTTATCGATATAGAGCAAGTTGGAAATATAGCAAATTTTTGATAAATATAATTGTTAATCTGGCGATTAATTTTTACATTTTGCTAGTAACACTAAGCTTTTCACTCGTAACTTCTTTAAATTCTCAATTGTAAAATTTCCTCTCCTGATTTTTTTTGTAATATTATTATTCATACTTCCCATTCTAGAAAAGAAAACCTATTATCTTTTATTATATTATCTTTTTTTATTTATAATATTAATATATATCTCAACAATTTCAATTATATATAATTTTCCACTATATATTTTTAAAAAACTAACTTATAAAATACCAAATTGTTTCTGAAATGTATTTTTTCAAGTTTTGTTTTTATAATAATAATAATGATTTTTTAAATAATTAAAATAAAATCTATTTTTTTTTAAGAAACTAACAATTATTTACTTTTAATTATAACTTAATTTAATTATAATTTTTTTATACACTAAGAGAAATATGACTCTCAAATACTTGATACTTGATTAAATTACGAAATCAATTATGAAACTACTTTTTATTAAAATTTTAATTTTTTGAGGAGAGATTAGTTCTAATAGTTTCTTTATAATAACAGAGAAGAATGAGAGGTGTCATGGCCCGCTTTTAGGTGATCTCTGAAAACAATATACCCTCTGTAGAAACGTGGACATGAACTACGAAACCAATGCCTACGAATGTTCTCAGAGGATAACGTATAATGTGCACAAGAGTTTCTGGTTTTATTCCGTGCTATGTACGCGAAATGCCAGTAGCAATGCTGTATAGCACAAGACGCTTAATAAATTTTTAATATAAATGAATTTTGTGGTCCTCTTTCTCTCTCTCTCTCTCTCCCTCTCTCTTTCTCTCTCTCTCTCTCTCTCTCTCTCTCTCTATATATATATATATATAAATACATAAATGTTTTGTGTCACGATAAATCTTGTAAAACCATCGATCTTTAATAGTAACTCGTCAGTGAATATGCTTTCGAATGTTCCACTTTATGTAGCAAATTTTTTATATTGTTTTATTATAGTTTTCATAAAAGCAAAATATTTAATGCTTGATGCTTTATATGTATATATAATACAATGTATTAAATTATAAAGTGTAACATAATTATAAAGTATTATTATTATTAGTAGACTTAATTGCAAGCTATTCTTAATTACTACGCATGTTTATCCGATTCATCTTCTTCTTCAAATCTTTGCAGTGTTGTGATCTATCGCATTCCCAAGACCATAAGGACTCGTGTTTTTTTCTTCTTATGGTTTTATCATTCTTTTACTCTCTTCCATTTTATTCAAAATATATAATAATTAATAATAATTAACTAAGTATTATAATATAATGTATATATATATATATATATATATTAATTATATATTATATTAATAATTAATAATTAATTAATAATAAAAGTAATTATACAAATTAAAATAGATAAAGAATTAGGCTCTGAAATGTATTAAACAACCGATATACGAGAAAAGAGCGATAAGAGCCACCGTGGATGATAGTGCGTAAAATTTTATAAAGATTAATAAATCGCGAAAAATAACACGCGAAAATAAGACATGCATATATTTTACTTGGTGCATAAACCAAGGTAGATTCTCCATTCGAGAATACTATATAAGACCCCTCTTTACCCCCTGCAGAGATGTAAGCGAGAAAAATATCGGGGCGAAGTCGCTGAATCGGGAGTCGAACCCGAGTCTTTCGCTTGCCGGACGACTGCTCTAAACCAACTGAGCTATTCAGCCCCACACCGATATCCCTCTCGCCTATTTGTAGAAATAATGGGAACGCGATTAGCTCCGCGTAAATTTAACAAATTAAAATAGATAAAGAATTAGGCTCTGAAATGTATTAAACAACCGATATACGAGAAAAGAGCGATAAGAGCCACCGTGGATGATAGTGCGTAAAATTTTATAAAGATTAATAAATCGCGAAAAATAAAACGCGAAAATAAGACATGCATATATTTTACTTGGTGCATAAACCAAGGTAGATTCTCCATTCGAGAATACTATATAAGACCCCTCTTTACCCCCTGCAGAGATGTAAGCGAGAAAAATATCGGGGTGTGGGGCTGAATAGCTCAGTTGGTTTAGAGCAGTCGTCCGGCAAGCGAAAGACTCGGGTTCGACTCCCGATTCAGCGACTTCGCCCCGATATTTTTCTCGCTTACATCTCTGCAGGGGGTAAAGAGGGGTCTTATATAGTATTCTCGAATGGAGAATCTACCTTGGTTTATGCACCAAGTAAAATATATGCATGTCTTATTTTCGCGTTTTATTTTTCGCGATTTATTAATCTTTATAAAATTTTACGCACTATCATCCACGGTGGCTCTTATCGCTCTTTTCTCGTATATCGGTTGTTTAATACATTTCAGAGCCTAATTCTTTATCTATTTTAATTTGTTAAATTTACGCGGAGCAATCGCGTTCCCATTATTTCTACAAATAGGCGAGAGGGATATCGGTGTGGGGCTGAATAGCTCAGTTGGTTTAGAGCAGTCGTCCGGCAAGCGAAAGACTCGGGTTCGACTCCCGATTCAGCGACTTCGCCCCGATATTTTTCTCGCTTACATCTCTGCAGGGGGTAAAGAGGGGTCTTATATAGTATTCTCGAATGGAGAATCTACCTTGGTTTATGCACCAAGTAAAATATATGCATGTCTTATTTTCGCGTGTTATTTTTCGCGATTTATTAATCTTTATAAAATTTTACGCACTATCATCCACGGTGGCTCTTATCGCTCTTTTCTCGTATATCGGTTGTTTAAAAGTAATTATATTAATAATTAATAATTATTAATATAATTACTTTTTTCTCAATATTTTACCGAATCAATATTATCACATTAGATACTAATAATTTAATTTTTATATGCCTAATAGCCCTAACAAATCTAACGGTCCAACAGCCCTAATATACCTAACAGTTCTAACATCCCTAACATCCCTAACAGTCCTAACAGTTCTAACAGTCCTAACAGCCCTAGCCGCCATACTTGCTGGCTTACACCAGCAGAAATTCGCGGTGTAAAATAAGGTACAATTTGGGGAGCTCTAATTAAGAATCCGCGATAATGAGGTATTTAAGGAGCTCTAATCAGAAATTTGCGATAAAATTTAAAGAGCCTTAGCCGCGCAACACATCTTTTGGCCAATAGTGACCATATATTTTTCATGTCAGTTATCTCCACTTTTGGCCATTCATTCTGATGACTAATTTGTTTCAAAAACGATCGCGCGATATTATGATTATTTCTTTAACGCACATTATTCAGTTATCAAAAATTACAAAATATAAATTATCATGCATAAAAGATAAAAAGCATGCATTTTAACTCTCAGTTGGCGGGTTGGTTAGAAATATCTTTATTTTATAGATTAAATATTTATACATTAAAAATCTATAAAAAAATGAATATAATGATAGTGGTTTGTAGAAAGCAATCAATAGAATACAATAAAAAGCCACTGCGCAAGGTTAGCTAAACAAACAAAAGTGATTATTATTGTAATGCAAACAGAAGGTCAAAATTAAAAACGAATAGCTTCCTTTCCAGTCTTGGAAAACTGGCGGGTGAGCGAAATGCATCTTTGCTACGATTGCGAGAAAATGCGTTACTTTTATTGTCTGATTCAGCGTTTGCGTTTTCTGATTGCGTGCGATAATAATATCCTATCTTTGATTTTCGCTCGGCTTTCTTTAACCTCATCAATGTATTTCTTTGCATTCCTTCTTTTGTTATTAACAAGCGAAATCAATTTTATAATTTAATATTTAGTAATTGTATAATTTAGTATTTAGTATTTAGTATTGACATTGATAATGATCAAAATTATGATCGAAACGTACGTATGTCAGCTTTCTTGAAACATACGATTATCTTTTTGTGATTAACTTTTTGTTTAAATCAATTTGCCTTTACACATATTTTCGTTAATTTTATTTTGTAATGTCAACGTTTTTCAAACTCATAATTATTTGCAATTCTCTTCTAATTAATTTCTGTCATATTAATATATCGTTATTTTTGAATTCTGATTTTGTAAATATTCATTTTTAATTTTGTGACCTTTTGTTTGCATTACAATAATAATTACTTTTGTCTGTTTGACTCTTTTGTTACTAATGTTCACCTTTTGATTTTCATATGTAGCTAATTATATAAACATGATTCTTTATCTATAGAGTATTATTTCGAATTATTTTATGCTACGTCTAATCTTGCGCAGTGGTTCTTTTGCCTTTTTATTGTATTCTAAAAATCTATATTTTTATAAAATTGTTTTTTATGGAGACCGATATATAATAAAAATTTATAATATTTTATACATGTCTATTATATAATTGCAAAATTTAAAAATATCTATCTTTATTAAAAATATTTTTCCTTTACTTTTTCACTTTAATTTTTACTCGCGTATTATCCTGCCAACGGAGAATTAGAAGCAATGGATTTCTTCATGCATTTACAAATCCTTTGCTTCAAAATAAAAAGTTGTCACTTACCGGCACTGATGCGCAACAGCGGAGTTGATATTGAAGCTACGTTGTCTGTAACATACAAATATAAAATACAAATTATAACAATGCTTAAAATAATTAATATTATTTATATTAATAATATTATTTAAGAAATTATTATTGGACTCATTGAATTTTATATCCGATGCATGCAATTATAAATACATATATAAATATGAAATAATTTTATAATTAACTAATTTTTTTAAATAGAAACTTTATTAATATAAATAATAATACTCACCATCAGGTTGTTCCGCCGATGCAGGATGCCTCTCCTAGGCCTGCTCCTCCTCTCAGACCATCAGGGTTGTTGCATCGATCTATAACATACAAAAAAAGATTCCAATGTAGCAGCGTTCAAAATAATTAATATTTTAAAAATTATTGTATACATTGAATTTTATATGCGATGCATATAAGAATAGCAGATTAATAAAATAATTCTATAAATTTTAAAAAACATTGTTATTAATTTTCTTATAACTTTATAAAAGCTCACACCTTTACAATATTATAGCTTTAATTCTTCTTATAGCTTTAAAATCTCTTTTTAATTCTCTCTTATTTAAATATAAATAAAAAATATAAATAAAAACATCAAATTAATTGTTGCGATTAATTGTTTAATTTAAATTATAATAAATATGTTTAACATTTAATAGATAATACAATTACAAATTACAAATAATTAAATTGCTTACCAGAAGGTTGCTCTGCCGGAGCCTCTCCTAGGCCTCCACTTCCTCTCATCTTGTTGGCGCGCGATACTTTTAACGGCACTCCCGCACTCACGAGCGATATTTTTATATCGCTATTATTTTACGCGCGATACTGAACGACACTCCCGCACGATTCAGTACGATTAAAAATTTGATCGCGCGATATATATATTTAATATATATATATATACTTTGAAAATGTTCAACGCGGAAGCGCGGAAACGCGAAAACGCGATAACGAGACGTCGCCGTCCGCGACACGTTGACAGCACCGATGACACAATGCTCCCAATGCATTAGATGCGCGTGCCACATATAAGCTATTGTACGACTCGTGGCAATCCTGTATTGGGTACTTAGCTTCCTCTTCAGGCTTTTTGAGATTTATCCCAAATAAAAAAATTTGAAATAAACCTCAAGGCACCATTCAAGTACTGAGCCACCCCACCGCGTCAAGGTGTACCCATAGAGGGGTGGATCATATACATTTATAATGTATAATTTGTGTGAAATTTATTTTATAATTGAAAAATTATCTATATGGCACCTCTCTTTTTTCTCGATTAAAAAAGAGAAAGATGCAGATATGTTTCTAAAAAACAAGTTTCAAATCCCGATTAATTTGTCTTTTAATTAAAAAATAAATTATAAAATATGTGTAAAATATATATAATAATTATAAAATATATATTATAAAATTATATATTTATAGAACATATATAGAATATATATATAGAAACGATCGCGAGATATTTTGCACGACACTCCCGATCGCGGAATAATTATGAGAAACGCACATTAATATATCGTATAAGGGGTAAAGAAATACGATTCGCTCTACAATAGTCGTAGCGAATTATATTTCAATACTAATCGCGATCGCGTTTAGGAAAAGAATTCAATAATACGGAGCGTTTTGTATCACTATTTTGCCGTTGCAATGTCGTGTGAATAATACAAGGTCGTCTATGTATTTATAATTTTTACCTCTTTTGTTTCAATTTTTATTTGGAATAATGAAGGATCGTGTTTCGATGGATGTATCATCATCATATAGTTTCATTTATTTTAGTTAGTTTAATTATTTATTATAGTTTATTAAGAGTTAATTAATTATTAATTGTAATAGTCGTAGCGAATATATTATATTTCGATATTAATCGCGATCACATTGTTAGAAAAAGAATTCAATAATATGAAGTGTTTCGTATCACTACCTTACTACTGGAATGTCGCCGTGCGAATGATACAAGGTCTTCGCCTATGTAAACAATACAGCGTTACGTCATCAAGGCCGTATGTCATCAAGGTCGAACGTCGTGTTATTGACCTCGCTGCCAAAATATTTTACGCGTACTATGACGTACATATACGAAAATTGAATTTATATACAAGTATATTTTTAAAGTCACACATACATGTACACACAGATTAATTATTTATTAAACGATTAATATACACAAGGCTTTCCATTACGTTAATTATTCGATTTTACCATTCGATCGTTTTATTGCGCGTTCTCAGACGAATTATATATATTTAAATCATCACGTAATTATATGATAAAGCATCGGACGAAATATTCTTAATTATAAATATTAAAAGAAGAATAATTATTGTTCCTAAGGATTGCAACAAAATGATAATTTATAATTTTGATTCCGGTTACACACATCGATTTTTAATTGCATTCGATTCTTTTTAACTACTTAATTAAATGAACGCATCACGCAAAATACGTGTTTCGAAATTATATTCTAATTATGTTCCAATCGTATAATCGAATATTTCGAATAATGGAAAGAGCAATGGTCAAATCAACTATTTATTAATAATAAAATTGTCATTTACGAATATTCCGTTTATTCCGTACGTTAACATCGGCAAAAATGAATGAACTTTTAAAATAAATAATCAGTATATCGAAACAGTTTTATCGATATAAAATTTAATTACTGATATAAAACGATCAATTGACCAGTTGGTAAAACTGTTTCAATATACTAATTATTTTCTTAAAAGAATTGTTATATGACGAATTGTTATATTATGTTTACGCGCGTCACTCGTTCGAACTCAATTTTGACTTCTCGCGGGAAAACTCGAATCGTTCGTCGAGAATCGATCCTTCAAAACGCGATTGTCTGTATAATTTTTGCAATTAGTGATTATTAATTTGTACGATTTTTATTTACACAGCGAGTGACGCGTTTTGATTTTGATTTTAATTAATGTCGAGTAAGTCATAACTTTTTGAGATATGCATTATTATCAACGTAGCAAAATGACAAAAGACATGATGTAACGTCGTGAGTGTTATACAAAGCGTAAATTGCTATATGATCGTATGCTAATTAGTGCGTAATTACTTTTTTTGAATATCAAGTGAATATCATAAAGCAGAAAAAAATAAACGAGAGAAACGAAAAAAATAACTCATTAAACGCATCGTGCGATGATGAAACAATCGTGAATAATTTATAATTTATTGTATTTTATTATATTTATTATTTGTGGAATTAATTATTTATTTTTATCTTTAATAATAATTTATTTCACCAATGTGAAATATTGAAATATTCTATATGTATATATAATATAAACTTTAAATTATATAAAATATTAAATGATATTAATGTACATAAATATAAATAAATATATATATGTATAATAATACACACACATATATATATATATATATATTTTTTTTTTTTAATATTATGTAAAATTAATGATAAAAATAAAAAAATAGATTTTCGTTTATAGTATTCCATGAAAGTACATATATTTAAAAAATAATTTACATATATTTAAAAAAGAATTTAATTGCATGCAATAATTTTTTTAATTCTTAATTATTTGCTTTATTATCACTTTGTGTATGACTTAAATTTATTTCTATTTAATTATACTTATTGAATACTATAATTCTGTTGTTCCGCATTGTATCGATGAAAGTTAATTTATTTTTATTTCATAAAAAATTTAAGTATCATATCGTATTTTTATCGTTTATATATACATGTAATCATTTCTGCATAAATCCATTTAGTATCTCGGAATAAATTTAAAATTTGTTCTCTTCTTTAATAATATCCATTCTACGTGAATTGTGATTCGCGAATCTACCAATTTATCTGCTGTATTGATATTGGTTATATCAAATATAACACGAAAAATTCGTTTAGCTCTCATGTCCAACAATTTCATATGTATACGATAAAAAAATATTATTATTAACTATCACGAAATATTTCTAAATATCTAATTATAATTATACTTATTTCTAATTATGATTATACTTTTTGTTTTTCTTTTTGTCTTCAATCACTTTAATTTTAAAAAGAGTAGATTTTTTAAATATATTTTTTTATATATTCTATATATATTTTTTATATATTTTTATATATATTTAAAACCATATTTTTCGCGTAGCTTTTTCATTCACGAAAATTACTGCGTGATTAAACAAAGTTATATTTCTACTTTTTACGTGAGGTAAACAAATTGGGTTTCACAAACATATTTACTTATCTATTTCCCAACCACTCGTTTAACGGCCGAAGAAACAAATAAGAATTTCGAACATTTACGTGTGCTTTGTGAAAAGAGAAAGTAATTAACATATATAAATTTTTTCATATATAAATTTTTTATATAAATAATTTTATATAGTTATGATATATATAAACTTTCTCCATCATCTTTGAGAGAGTCTATCGCGTTTTTCTAAATCTTTTTTTAAATCGAAAATGAAAAATTAATATTCAAATCTATAAATTTAATTCGACTTTTGATGTCTCGGTTAGTCTTTATTTATCTAGTTTGGATAATTTCCAATTATATAAATCTACTATCGAGAAAATGAAAAAATGATAAGCAATATATCTATTTTGAAAATAATATATATAAATAATAAATAATTTTTATAAATTACTCACCACATATCTCTCTGGCTGCTTCAGGCTCTGTCACTGCTCTCCGGTTGTCCAATACTTTTCCAGATGTCCTTCTCCTTTCCTTTTCATTCTTTGCTGTTTTCTCGTAGCACTGATATTCACTCACGAACAAACAATTAATTATATTTAACCATGTATAGAAACGATTACGAAACTTTGCACGGCACTCTCGGTCACGACACTCCCGATCACGGAATAATTACGAGAAACGCACTTTAATATATCGTATAAGGGATAGAGAAGAACGATTCGCTCGACGTTTTTATGAGATCAAATTAAATACTATTCATTATAATTCATTACAAATATTGTTTTCATTATTGAAATATATATGCAGTACATGTATATTAATACGAATTATAGAATCGAAAGTTTAATATAATTGAAAGTTATAATATGATACAATAATCGTTTAATTAATAATTAATTTAAGAATATACGACGTATTTCGCACTACGATCTTTACTGTTCGAGTGTCGCCGTATGAATGATACCAAGACCGTATGACTAGCGCGCTATTGTTTACATCGTTAAGGTCAAATATATATTTGACCGTGTTATTGTCCGTTCGTCATATCGAAATATATTGTATTATATTATATTATATTTTATATTATAATATAATATAATATAAATATGTTAAAGTACGTAAAATATTTCGATGACGAATAGACAATAATACCGACTTTGGTGTAAACAATACATATTTATATTATATTATATCATATTATATTTTACATATTTTAATAATGTATACAGCAAATAATTTTTCGATATTGATCGCGATCGCGTGTAGAAAAGGATTTAACGGAGCGTCTTGTATCACTACTTTACTCTTTGAATGTCGTCGCGCGAATAATAATAGAGCCGAACAAATTGGTCCGAAAGACCGTTATTATTATTTTTTTACCGAAACATTTTTCAAGACTATGGCATATAAACATATAAAAATATACGACGTATTTCGCACTACGATCTTTATTGCTCGAGTGTCACTTCGTGAATGATACCAAGACTGTATGAATAGCGCGCTATTGTTTACATCGTTAAGGTCAAATCGTATTTGACCGTGTTATTGTCCGTTCGTCATATCGAAATATATTATATTATATTATATTATATTTTATATTATAATATAATATAATATGTTAAATATGTTAAAGTACGTAAAATATTTCGATGACGAATAGGCAATAATACCGACTTTGGTGTAAACAATACATATTTATATTATATTATATCATATTATATTTTACATATTTTAATACAGCAAATAATTTTTCGATATTGATCGCGATCGCGTGTAAAAAAGGATTTAACGGAGCGTCTTGTATCACTACCTTACTCTTTGAATGTCGTCGTGCGAATAATAATAGAGCCGAACAAATTGATCTGAAAGACCATTATTATTATTTTTTTACCGAAACATTTTTCAAGACTATGGCATATAAACATATAAAAATATACGACGTATTTCGCACTACGATCTTTATTGCTCGAGTGTCACTTCGTGAATGATACCAAGACCGTATGACTGGCGCGCTATTGTTTACATCGTCAAGGCTGTGTTATAGTCCGTTCGTAATATCGAAGTATATTATATTTTATTGTATTATATTACATTATATTTTATAATATAATATAATATATGTTAAAGTATGTTTCGCTACTAATCGTAGTTGTGTTTAGTAAAAAAATTACAATATTCGAAGCGTTTCTTACCACTACTTTATTATTCGAGAATCACCATGCGAATGATGACAAAGTGGTAACGTATAACGCGCTACTGTTTATATTTTATATTGCAAAGTCGAACGCCGTGTTATCGATAATTCATTGCCGAAATATTTTATATATTATAAAATATACATTAACGTGGAATATTAAATTATGGAAGTATTTTAATTTATTGATTAAAATTGATTATTTATTAAACAATTTATCACGGAGCTAATCATTTGAATTTATTTGATTATTTTACCACGCTTTTTCGAAATCAAATTCTATAATATTTAGTTTTGCATTTTAAAAGATTGACTTATAGCGAACTAAATAAATAAATAAATAAATGATGTTGAGAAGAAAATGAAGACACATAAATAAATAAATAAATAAAAGCGTGAAAAAAGAGAACATACTAATATTTTTATATAAATTATTATTAATTAAATTATTTATATTTTTATTTATATTATTTATATTATCAGAGAGACATATATGTTACCCTCTGAGAATTCGTTCAAAGCATTGGCTTTGTAGTTCTTGTTCATGTTTTTAATGTCTACAGAGGGAATATTGCTTCCAGGGATCATCTAAAAGCGGGCCATGACATCTCTCAGCTTCTCTCTGCTTACTGCATAATAGCGGTATCTATCAAAGCAATTTTGCAGCTCCAAGTTGCACCTCAGTCGATAGGCGCGTACGTCAAACTTTTGTTACTTTGTAAAAGCCACACCCTTTATCAATCGGAATTAAACTAATTGTTTGCGAGACATTTTTATGTTAATTTTATCTGTAATATTTAAAAGCTAGTACATAGATATAGATTGATAAGAATTTTATTATTATATCTTATACATATATATTGTAAAATTAATAATTAAATGAAAGTTTTTGCGCACGCTTGTATTATATATATCATACTATTAAATTATTATTTATTCATGCATATTTAGAAATGGAAAAACTAATATACTACAGAATCAATAATAGTAAACTCAATAATGGTAAATTATTCCCACGCATATGACACATGTCTATAAAATATTAAAATAGTAAATTTATCTCCTAGATAATTTCTAAAAACACATTACACATTACACATATACAATTTTATTTAACTTTATTTAAAATATAGGAATATTTTTTCAAATGGTAAAATTACATTTTGATATTTTTGTTTGTTTCGAGTACACAAATTATTGACATTTGATAATCATTATCAGAAAATTTCTCAATATTTTAGGCATTTTTCTTTAGCACCTATCTATGTATTATTTATTAAATATCGGCCTGTCAGCCAAACCCAGCTTGCTTATACCAACACGAAAATCATTAAGAAATTTCAGGTATTATTGCAATCGGTTATATTCCGTAAATGATTATTCGCACGTGAAAAAAGAGACGTGAATCTCCTACGTAATCTACAGCGAGATCAGACTTACATAAACCGTCAATTACCGGCTTGGAGAAATCATGCAACGCAATGAAAACTTGATATCCTTGAAGGGAATGCACACAGGCAACGTATGTCATTATCTTACTCATTATAACGATAATAATTATCCTCTGTCTCCTCATTTTTCTTATAAGTCGACGACGACAGTGATACAAAATCAATACACGGCACGGATCAAAGAGGACGGGATCAAAGCCATACCGACGTCACTGTTCGTTGATCGCATCCACTTTTCCACAGTCACTGAGAGGGAAAAACTTTAAGAGCGAAATTCTTTGCAAGACTGGCATGCAACTTTGCAGCTGTATTTAAATATTCATTCATAGAAAAGTTACATAAGATCAAATCAAAAATTACATTGATATCTTTAAATTCTGTGTGTATGTGTGTGTGTGTGCATATTAAAATTAAAAGTTGCATTAACTTTTCACTTATCCACTTTTTCTATAAAAAAATTATGGAATTATAATATTCATAGTTACTATAATTTTTTCATAAAGTTTCTTAGTAACATGTAGCAATTTTTGAAAAAAAATATGCAGATATTTTAAAAGGATTACGCAAGCAATTTGCGATTTTGCTTAACTGAATTGCAAGCTGCTGGTAAAAGCATTGAAATAATCGCCTTGTTCGCAGCCAATCTTGCATATTTGGTTTATCAGCACGAAGCACAAAATATTTCTCTTTGCGCCTTCTGCATACTTGTCTCTTTTCTTTTCTCTCATAAAGTGAAAAGAGTCGACGATGCGAGCTGTCGCCTCCTCTTTTCATAATAAACACATACATATGTTCGTACTAAAAATCATTAACAAGCATCCATTCGTGTTTTCTTCATTCTCAATAACACGAATAGATACTCGTTGATAATTTCCTTTATTGAATGCTCCATTGTATGCAATTATTTACAAAAATCTAATAAATTTCAATATCGATATCGCCAGAAATGCCGCTTTCTTAAATATCATTATTTCTAACAAAAAAAGTATTACAAAAACTACTTGGCACAGAGAAAATACCGCATCGCCTGAATGTGAATATGTAGAAAACAGAACGTTAAAGATGCCTTCTCCCGTCATCTCTCGCGAACGCTAGAATCGCCGTTTTATGTCACGCCAACTCGTGATATACTCCAATTTGCGGCACATGAATACCAGTTTATACCGGCACTCTTGGGACGTAAATTTACGGGCAGCATGCGCGCGGTTTGCCTACCCTATTCGAAAGCGAACTGAATTTTCGATATAAATCAGGTGAACTCCGAAAGACGTCGACGGAGATGCGCGAAGCGGCGGTACCCCGTCATTGTTTCGCTGCTCTTGCGAGGCGATGAATGAGACGGCCGCGAATGAAGTTAATCCGCATTCATAATCGACGCGTACAATACAAGCGCGGACTTCTATGCAATATGTGTGTGTGTGTGTGTGTGTGTGTGTGTGTGTGTGTATGTGCGACCTTAAAGGATCGTTCCTGTGAGCGACGCCATTCACGCGTTAATTCTCTCTTTCTTGCGTCCCTCTCTTTACTTCCCTTAGCCCGCACCGGTACCTGAATGCGACCGGAAGTCCTTTCACGCGTCCCGATTTTGTCATCTCGTCGAAAGAAAGACCCCCGGCGAGCTTCAATCTGCTTTTCAATCTCTATGAAGCAAGAGCAAGCGAACGGATTTTTAATTTTTTAATTTTTTTACTTATCGTTATAGACTGATGAACTTTGTTAAATGATATATATGAAAATATAAAGAAATATAAAATGCAATCGAAATTATTGTTAATATTTGAAAAAAAGTTCGATAACTTTTAATCTTTCAAAAAATGTATATGCCATTATAGCTTCTTAGTAGACACATTTTTTATTTTTGTCAATTCTACAGCTATTGCAATGTTACCATAAACAATGCACGTCGAAAATAATCGAAATATTTATTTTTATGGACGTCGAAAATATTCGAAATATTTATTTCTATGAATAAATTCTCTGATCTCTAATAATAGAGACAGCTCTTCAATCTTTATAAAGCGAAAAAACGGATTTTTAATATAATTGTTTTATTTAAACTGATGAACTTTGTCAAATATAAATAATATATAGAAATGTAAAAAATATAACATACAATCGAAATGATTGTTAATATTTATAAAAGAAGATTCAATAACGTTTAATCTTTAAAAAAATTATATGCTGCTATAGTATCTTTAATCTTAAAAGCACTATTTTATTCATATCGATTCTGCAGCAATGTTACCATAAACAATACATGTCGAAAATATTCGGAATATTTATTTCTACGAATAGACTAACAATAGAAACAGCGAAGCATAGTTCTGCATACTCTGTATGTGTAATTCAACTAGCAACTCGGTTTACATTTGAAGAACGTTCAAGATGAACTCTGTTTCTTAGATCGCTGCACTCAGCAGTCACATAAACATTGGTCTGCAGCTGCAGCTTATAATCCTTTCTTCGTAGCATCGTAACAGTATCACGTACCATATATATTTCGTCTTCTCTGCATGATTCTTCTCAGCACTAAATAATTTTCCGTCAAACATTTTTTAAAAGGAATGAATAAAGTTCTTCTCTTTCCTCAGACAATATTAAATTATATTATTCTTTGTTATTATTTTAAAATAATATATATTTTTAAATATACATATATTTAAAACAAAGAATTGTACTTATATATTATTTAAAAATATATTGAAAATTATTATTTAAAAATATATTTAAAAGAAATTAAAAATATGACATATAAATCTTGTTTTTTTGAGCGTTTTTTGAGCGTTGACTCTAATTATTCCGTCCCCAAAAATGTTTTCCCATCGGCCGTAACAATCGCGCACATTGTTCTAAAGATACATCACTTTCTACAACCGTCCGCTTTTAATTAGCAGGTATCGCACGCGAGAGCGATTTCAATCTGCAGCGACTCGTGGCGGATATTCGAAATGGCCTTGCGCCACGGAGGGACAAGCATCATCGTGTTCGTGCATCTGTGAACCGATTATGCTACAGTCTCAATGGACACGGTAGCTATTCGTGTCTCGAATTAATTCTAACTGATCGAATTAGGGGGAACGAAGAGACGCTCGTTGAATTCATATAATAAAAGATCTGTTCTCTACTTACATTTTTTCATGACGAGCTTGCACGTGTCGTTTTCATAAACGCTTCGTAATCTCGATTGGTTTAGAAGGCGGAAGAGGAATAAACCCCTTTGTGATAAAGGAATATAATCTAATATAATTCATTACTTATCATATGTATAACAAAAATGCTTGTCGAAACTTGTTTTGATAATCTTTCTTCATGTTCATAGATTAGACGTATCGTGATAAGCAAGACAAATCGCCCGGTTTTGTTTGTCGGCAACTCTATTCTTTGTTACATCACCGTTTCGATAACGAGAAGAAAACAGGATAACGGTACGTTCTCATTTGATGCATCGTGATTAGCAACCCGATTGAATCTCATCGTATTTCATCGTACGTTGCAGACGATGATATCGAAAATGCGCTATATGATTCATGTGAAGTAAATAAAACGACCGCAAGATATTCCAAGTAAAGGCGATTGATCAACTTCGAGTAATAACCATATTTATCTTTTAGTCGCTATCGGTAGAAAAGGCCCACGAAATATCTCGTATCTGTAGATATGAGACAAACAAAAATAGAATAACGGAAGAGGAAGAAAATTCTTGTGTATCGTCAAATATCGACCCACGAGGCCTAACACAACGTTAGGAAAGACCAAAAACGAATCAGTTTTTATAAATCAAGTTCTTTTCTCCCACGTATCCATTATTATACAGAAATACTAATTTTCAGACATTAGTTATACTAGTAATAAAGTCGACTCGCATATATCACTTGATATCAATACCAATAATTCGAAAAATTTGATTGCAACAAATAAAATCTAAAGATAAAACTTATCCGAAGATTTCTTTTCAATTAATAAATGTTCATTGATGTTTATACGTTTATACGTTCATTGATAGGAATAGTTAAAAGCCCCAGCTCTTTGCTCTATTACTTTACTTTTGCTATAAATGTGAAAGGCAGAGCAATGTTATTTTCGGTTTCGCATACACGTCATTTCCAGAATCCAATAAAATTGTGTCATTGCGGATTACTCATCGATGAAGAACAGCAGGACGTAAAACTCCTGAGCACTAAAAGTTGTAATAAAAGTCACGCACCCCGCGGATCATCGTCCCTTCGAAAATAATGCATCCCTTACGAATCATATTTTCTGCAATCGCATTAATTGTGAGAAAGTTTAGGGCATTATTTTTGTATATAGTAAAATAATATACTATGTAATATATTATGTATAACATATAAGATAAAAAACAAAAATTATTAAATAATTATTAAATAATTAAATTATTAAATTATTAAATAATTAAAACAATTATTACGTAATATTATTATTGTAAAACTTTTGGTAAGAGAAAGAAAAAATAATATTTTTTTTCGTTCTCATGCAGTCTTGTGGAAAAATCAAATGTCAATGACCTCAAAATA
This sequence comes from Camponotus fellah, assembly GCA_030586385.1. Lineage (NCBI taxonomy): Eukaryota > Metazoa > Arthropoda > Insecta > Hymenoptera > Formicidae > Camponotus > Camponotus fellah. Next base: position 639,833 of record JAPIVC010000462.1, read on the forward strand.
TACACTAGAAAATTCTCATCATTATCGTAGAGACGCATCTGCTTCCAAAGTGTCGTCGATCAACTAGAATCTAGCTGAGGGGAAAACCGCCCCACGAGATTCTTGTATAGACCCCATAACGATAGAAGGCGCGCATTCGGAACATTATACGACGGATATCCCCGAAACTCTGTGGATTGGCGCGTTACTCATCCTACCAAATTGCATCAGTAATCCCCGAGCGCCGTCACCATTTACATAAAAATAATTAAACGCTTCCCTATACGATCTAAAGTTTGAGAAACTATTATTGTAAGATGAAAAACAATAAAATATGGCAACTCTATATATATTAGGGAAGCGTTTATATATATATATATATATATATATATATATATATATAAATTATTTAAAAATATGAATTTTTTAATGATATATATATATATATATATATATAAATTATTTAAAAAATAGTAATTAAAACATTGTATATACTTAAAAATTAAGTATTTTAAGTATTTAAAACTAAGTTTATTAAAATATCCAGGATTTATTATTTCTAAACTTATCAATAATAATATGTTGCTCTTGTATTAATCTTTTTTTAAATATTTACAATACGAGTTAATAAATATTATCAACAAATATGCAAGATTATATATTGCAATAGTCAAAAAAACTCGATCGTTACAACTTCATTTAGCAGAGTTCATCGTCGTTGAAATTATGATACGTCGGATATTTTTACGATGACAACGAATGAATATGTATCGATCGATTTTCAAAGCGATACAATAAAGACATATCATACTTGGCATTTTATTTAGCGACCTAAACATCATTAACCAAAGTCCAAATCAAGTCAATAAATTCATATCAGCTGCTTTCATAATAAAGTATTGCGCTGTTGAAATTAAGGCACAATTGTGTACATGTTATGCAAAAATTTATATTGATGACATGCGAATTTTCGGTTAGCGATTAAAAAAGATTAAATTTTTTTTTTATCGAAAACTAAACAGATAATTTAAAAAATTGATGATAAAGTACACAATAAAATGTGACAAGAAAACGTTTTCTATATATTTTTGTTTCGACTTGGGATACAATTGATCATCGTTCTTTCGAAAAATTGAAATTTTATTCTACTTTTTTTTTATTTATTCAAGTAATACTTGTACATTCATTTTCCTTTTTGATCATTTTTGTTTACATATGTGTAGACATTATATAAAACTTATATAATTTTTATACATTTATATATTTATCTTATATAAATGTGAAATATACTGTTACATACATGTATATATATGCTGTAATCTTATATACATATCCTATAATTATACTATATAATTATATTATATTATATTGCATAATAATATTTAATTATATAATATACTATATAATATTACTTAATTATATAATAATAGGTAGTATGATATATATTTATAAATATTATTATCTTGTTTTATCATAAAATAATAAAGAAACTCGTCAAAGTGTACGTCAAAGTGTAACAGTATGTCTATTTATATTAATGCAGTAAAAATTGCTTTATTCTATGTGTGACTTTTAATTATAATTAATTTTTAATATAAGTGATATCACAGTAAAAAGTTATTCAGCTTAATGATATTAATATTATGATTGTATTTTAGGAGGATAATACTATACCTATTTGATATAAACTTAATTGTTTCAAAACTTAAAGAAGTCGTGAAACTATATCGATTATTAAAATTATAATTACATTAGTGAAAATATTATATATCACGTTTTTGTAGATTTTTAGAGAAGTAATAATTAAAGATAAGAATAAATAATGGAAGATATGCACAGTCTTCGAATACGTTTAAATATCTCGTTAAGTTTGTTATGAATAATTATTATTAAAGTTATGTTAGTTATATAAGAATAAAATATCAAATACCAATTTTTAATCCAAGACCGTACGAAACTCACAAAATGTGCATAATTGTACATTATGTACATTTTTATTATATACGTTGTACATCTTAATAAGTGTTAGAAAAAGTAATAATTATTTATTTCGCCAAAGCAAATCCCACTCGATTGTTCTCCATATCAAACTCAATGTAAAAACGACCAAAAAATACAACGCCTAATTCCCAATTGAATTCTTTAAAGTCATAACCCAAAAAACTGCTTCTACATGAAGTATTACCTTCATCTGGGAACTGTACAGAAATAAATATATAATGTAAATTTCTTTTATATAAACTTAAATAATTTAAATAATTTACCTATAACACTCACTTGAATAATGTAATCTTTACCGGTAAGATTGAATGTCTTACCACCCAAAATAAAACGGATTGTAGGTAACTCAGGAATTCGACTGCAATTCACCTTTAAATAAAAGATAATATCAAATTAATAATTAATAATATCTAATAAACATATTAAGTATATTCAACTGAAATGTGGATTAATGTCGTTGTTTCATAGAAGGTTATGTTATATTTGAACGTAATATTTATTTTTATCGCTATTTATTTTTACCAATTTTTTATCATTTTTTAAATTAAAGACTACGCCCTTTGTGATGATCGTCTACTTACTATTTCCATTCCATCAACATTAGAAGTTCCAATAAGTTCGTTAATAGTTTTGACATCTGATGTTGGTCCATATGTTTCCCCCATACCTGTATCGGCAATAGCTTGACAACTATTCTGGCACAGACTGATATTATTTACTTCAATCCTATAAAGCGATAACAATTAACGTCAATTTGTTGCAACATGATTAACATAATTTAAAAAATAACATACTTGTCTATGGCAAATTGCCAGAATCCTTTGTAAGTAACAGGAACATACGTAAAATTACCGTCATAATGAGCAGGATCGGAACCACCCAATATAAACTCACCATCTAACTCGGCTGAAGGGTCTCTGCACAAATTGCATAATTTTATCATGATATGTGTGTGATAATTAATTAAGATTAATTAAGATTAAATTAAATCTAATGTATAAATATAAATATTATTTTAATTTAAAAAATTATAATAATACATAAATAATAAATTTATGTGATAATATTAATATATAAATATTAATATACATACAAATATAATTGTATGTATATATTTATTAAAAACTTTTATTTAAAGATATGCATTGTTCATAAATAGAGAAGATATGTACCTATTTAGATAAAAACTGAAAATGTGTGATGACACTAGATTTTGATTAATCATGTTGTCGAAAACAGGTGTCATATTATTATCAGATATGTAGGGATAAGCCAAGCCCAAGATACCATCAAATGGTGCAGGAAGAAATAGTTCTTCGTTTGACATATTAGTTAATTCTGCAAATGTTTGATTTTGAACATTGAAGCCGGCAACCTATAATAAAATTGGTAATGAAATAATATATCGCCATGAAATAATATATCACCATTTTATTTTGCCGCGCAGAAACAATATATATGATATTTAAGAAATATTTAAACTATGATTATAATTGCAACTAAATTGAATTGTATAATATAATTGCAACTAAATTGAATTGATTTAATGATAACTTACATTTATTATATCAGTAGATGTGAGTCCATTTATAATGCTATTGAAGTATTTTATTTGAATCGGAGTATTGTTTGCTATATATGTGTTGGATGCTATACTATTATATTGATTATGTATTACTGTAATGTAAAGCATATTTAGTAATATCACAAATTAATGATATTAGAAAGATTTTTAAAATATATACATATATAGAGAGATATTGTCTTATTAATCTATAATATATAATCTTCTTTTATAAATCGATTATATATGTAAATGTGTTTGTCGAATTAACTCTTGAATCATTTTTATTTGTTAAAGCTTGTTTGTATCTTCAGAGAGTGAATGTGATAAATTGTTTAAATTAATTTATGTATGCAAATTCCAAACTTTGTCTTTGTAATATTTATACTATATAATATTAAATATTAAATTCGTATCTGTTCAACTTTTTAAATATCCCAAGATTATACTTGAAAAATACGATCGTAGATGGAATATATATATATATTATTGCGTATACATATGTATATACAAATAAATTACTTACAACAAGCAGTGAGGTTGCACTTTCTTGATGGTATCCAAAGATTTGCAGAACCAGTATCAAATATTACTTTAAATTCTTGCGGCGGAGTTCCAATGGTAATAACGCCATAATAATTTATGTTCTGATAATTGGACAAAATTACTGAAGGAAAACTATCATTTAACGAAAGAAGTTCTTCCAAGTTTGTGTCAACTTTTGTCAAACATTGTGAAGTGGAATCCATCTTATGCAATGAAATCCTTGAAATAACATAAAGAATATACATAAATATATAAATTTGCAATCATATATATGTAAAATGTGAATATTTGAAATGACTAGCAAATATTTCAAATTTAAACATCTCAGAAATCAACTATATAACTTACATATTTATATAAGTACGTTACACACTTAAATATAAATATATCAGAAACGTTTATTAACTCAATGATTTTGCTTTATATTATATGATCGTCATATTGCATATATATCTCTATCAACTATTAAAAATACAGAGAATGTCAGAAAAATAAATACAAAGCAACTCGTTATACCTATAGGTGACTTGCTAACGGGTGAAAAAATAATATACAATTAGATTGTTTTGATCGCACAATATTTACGTTAACGATCGCCATTTCAATGTAGATAAAAGCAATATGGACAAAAGCGAACATTACGAAAGAACAAAGAGAGACAAAGTCACTCATTTCAAAAATATTCTTTTCTTATCTACTCTTTAATAAAGAAAAATATAGATTTTAACTAAAGAAATTTTATCTAATTTATATGGAAGCATTGATTGCATTTGTACAAGTCACGTGTTTAATCCAAGAAATCATGGGATTACGAGAAAAAATAGATCTCATTAATTTCGATATTTAACAAACCAATATATAATACAAAATATATACTAACTTGTTCAATTGCGCGTCAGTCGTTGCAAAGAGCAATGTCACTATTACAAATAAACGAAACATATTTCTGAATTTATTTACTACTAAAATCCCGATTCCTGAAAATTTGAACGACGAGTTTCTTTCGAAACTTTATGACTAAATACACAGAAAAATAAAGTGTTGTCATTCGTCACACCTCTTAACACTGTATGGTTTCGAAAACATTTATATATGTATACAATCGTGCGTGCCCCTATGTTGAATGCTTGAACAGGAAAAAAACGCGCGAAACATTCGAAAAACCTTGATAGATTTCCATCAATCAATTTAACTTAAATATATCATATTTTGCATAATCGTGTATCCTTAAGAACGTTTATTTAGATAAATTCATTGATAATAAACATCGATTGATAATAAACATTGTTATCGAAAAAATACATTGTTTATATCGATTAGATAGAATCATGCATTATTAACTTTACAAAAGATAATTCTTAAAAAGTAATATTTAAGAAAAATTCAATTTGGAGTGTAATTATCAAGATATTTAACATAAAAAATTGATGAATTTTAATTTATAATAAATTGGCAAGTTATGAATTCTATTAAATTTTATCATGAAAAGAATAATGAATTTTATCGAAAAAATCGTAGAATGATATATAAAAACAAAAATTAATTTAATATATTATTCATCTTTGAAGTCTGCAGGATTCTAAAACTAATTATAATAGCATTGATAAATTAAGAGAAAGAAGAAATAGGGGAGATAAGAGTATCGTACGTACAGAGAAAAACTAGCACGTTGAATTGTTCATCAAGAATCGTTGAAAACGAGATCGTTCGGATTAAAATTTATTTCAGAAAAGATATAGAAGGGACCCTGGAGATTTGCACAATATGATGGCGTAAGGGAGTTCCATCTCGTGTACATGCGTTTAACGTGCACAAGGATGAGCGAGAACATTCATCTAGACAAGCATGGTGCACCGCGATCACGATACGCAGCTGATCTCCGCTCTTCCGTGTCGGGTCGACACGCTTTCCGAGCAGCCCGGTGGCGGGATTCGACGGGAATTTCTAAGAGGGTGTTTGGGAATAAGGGTAACCTGGAAGACGAGGGACAAAAATAGGGGTCTACAAGATTCGAACGACACTACTCGAATGGATAACGTTATAGCGCGACTCAATCGAGGGCACAAGAATAGTTGAGAAATGTGAGAAGCGACGTAAAGAGTTGTTTCAGATTTAACAAATCTGGAACAAACGTTTGATCGTTTACTTTTCATAAGAAATATCGATCGAATTAAGAACTTATTTATTACGCATGATATATTTTTCCGTTTATTATTTTTCCTGAATATGAAATATCGAAAATAAATATTGAAAACTATTTCATTAAATTGACTGTTGTTGTTTTATTACAAATATTTTTAAACTTTAATTAATAAATTAAAATAAGAGAAAAATAATGTCTTTAATTAATATACAATTATGTGTACGCGAGAAAAATATTTTCAATGTAAATAAATTTATAAAAATATGTATATACCGCGGCTCTTCTTTTATGCGTGTCTGCGGTACAACGTGTTTCCTGCCGTATGTTTCAGCACCAATCTCGCAGCCGGAGATCTTTGCCGAATACTTAAAGTTTGATACTTCCATGAATTTTTTAGCACACCGCGAATAAGCGTAGGATCGTATCCTATGTGAATGTTTGTGCGTCGCAATTGCGTATTCCAGCGCCTCGCGGCTATCGGCATACAGACGGCAACTTTGCCGTTGTGTTGGAGACAATCGAATAGTTAAGTACGCTGGAATCTCCGATATCATGAACCCTCTGATTTTAGTTTAAAATAAAACGAAAACCACATATTTCTTAAAGGGAAAAGATAGGATGTTTCTTTAATACTTTATATTAACACACAATATTATTAAATCTATTTTATACTTCAAAATAATGACAGAGAATCGATATAATATTCTGTACATTTTGAATAATCGAAACAATTATAAATACATAATCAAATTATTATTACAAGGAAGCAAATTCCTGTCGGATGTATATTATTTTACGTTAAATGCAAAAGTCGCCGCGCCTCTATTCGCCATTATTTTTCGATAAAAGATATTTCTTCACCGTTTTAATTTGCAGTGTAAAAAGAGGATAATTGAAGAGTAAGTGTATCGTAGATACCATAAAATTAAAAATGTGTTTTCATCGGCGCGAGGTAATTATATGCAAAAAGCTTGAACGATAAGCAGTCACGCGAAAGAGCTCAAGCTTTTGCTTCGTTCTAATAATAATCTCGTATCTGTTCATCAAGGGACTGAGGCACGTGTCTCCGTAGCTGTTTCAATTCTGTCTCGATTGGAGATAAATGCGGGAATGATGGTAAAAGATTGGCGCACATCTCTTACCTCAGTATCGTTTATTTATTATTTTTCAATATAAAATTTTTTTTGAACTTTTCCATCTTCGAATGTTTAGCGGTTTCAATGACAATAAAAAATATAAAGAAAAGAAATCAAGCAAATATGTTCAGACGTGTGTTTGCGCAAATACTCAAATTTCTTGAAATTCCATAAAATTTACATTTCATATTTTTGTTGTTTTATTCATGCATTCTCGAGATTGTTTTATTTTGCACTCTGTCTTGTTTTTGCTTACATATCACTTAATAAATCAAGTTAAATAAATCAAAATTGAGCAAAATAATAATAAAAATCACTAAAAGTAAAAAATGCTACTATAAATCAACTTTTATAGATAACTTCACAGAAGATCTTAATTTTCCTTAAGAACCGCGAAAAGATATAACAAAACAGGATTTTACATTAAGTATTCTCGTGAAATCACTCGTAAAACCATACTAAAATATTTGAACTACTGTATCCGAAATATTTTTACAAAATTGGTTATTATTTAAAAGGAAGAAAATAAGTCTATATCGCAATATTTCAAAAATTAAATAATGGTTAAACGTAATGGAACGTAATGCATTTTAACATTAAAATATCGCAATGAAATCCATTCTATTACGATTACATAACATGCCAATTCACTTCACTAAAAAATGCTGATCTAGCGTCATCGATTTTCTCATATAGAGGAAAAAGAGAGAAAAGTATTGCTCATCGGCGTCATTTGATCGCGATAACGCGGAAGTGTCGGCAGTTTCACGCGCGGCAATAATACGTCGAATGACGGAGCAGTCTCGCAGGACAATCGTTCGCAGGGCCGTTCGTAGGGTGTCGAAATGCAATTCATCATGCTGCAGGCAGAGCTATAGAGAGAAAGAATGGTGGAGGAAACGGTGGGAGGTGGTGGCACGATGGGTGCGACTGGGCCCCAGGAGCCTCTCTCGGTGCCCTCGCACGCACTCGACGCATCAATCTTCTTCGCCAACAATGTTCGCGTAAATTACCCTCATCGATATCAAAGTGACGAGGGTGGCAGCCAGCGACGGCCGGCGGTGGAGCTTGCGGAAGAGACCGACCCTTATCTCGCACGCGTTGGAAAATTGAGTTTACAGAAGGACCTCTCTCGCGAGGATCCAACCTCGAGAAAGAAGAAGGCTCTCTCTTTCTTCTCGAACTGTCGACTGTCACTTGCACATGATGAACATTTTGTCACTTGTTCTACGACAGCGAGGGTGTTAGGGCGTTACAAAAGGGTTGATTTCTTTCAGAGAACAACAAGGAATATAAATAAAGAAGTAAAAATTACGACAAATCTTTAGAAACTTATTTTAACGTACTGACCTTATATACTTGTATATTGACTTTGTATAAAAGATTTTATTCAAAATAATTTTAATGTGTTTTATTACCCGATTAAAAGTCTAGAAATTTCTATTTAAAATTTTATATTTAGAATTCTTAAGAGAGAATTCTTACATAATATACGTTTTCATAATTTTATAATTATTTGTTATTTTAATACGCGATTTATAATCTTATAATTTGTTAATTTAAAGATATGTCTTAGAATGCAATATGACATATAATTCTGAGAAAATACGTTTATCTATTGCATCTACGGTTCACGATATTCGAGAACGTAAAAAAATAGATGAAAATAGATAAAATAATAACAAATGCAACGCGTTTATATCGAATCTCAGTTCGAAGGCGGTTTGTAAATTCAAATATGCGCCTCAGGTTGCAATGACATCAATAGCACTATAAATTATTAGCATAGCATGCTCCGAGCATGCTCGCGATGTGTACATACACGGCAGAGTTCGGTAATGCGGCTTTAAATTTTCTTCAGGCATTCTCGGAAATTCGCGTAGGATACGGGAGAAGCTGCAAGTAGACGAGGGATTAGACCGTAAAAGTTTCGACCGAATCTCAGAGCAACAGCGTCAACGTACCAACGATATCGGAACTTAATGTACTGTTATGATCTTTATAGCTGCCGTTCATAGGCCATTACGATTGAGTTTTCACGCCAAAACAGACTCAGCCGCTACGGGAAATCTATATCATCCGCTATAAACGTCTTCGTAGATGGAATACTTGCGACAAGGGAGAATCAGAAAGGGAGAGCGTTTCTCGTTAGAAATTATTTTCTAAGTTCGCGTGAAATAATTTAATAACTTCTGCTCATGATTCAAGATTTTCCTAAAATAATTTTGTTTCTGTCAAAGAAGATCATTTCTTTTTTTCTAATTAAATGCTATCATATTAAAAACAAAATTGAAATAATTTATGTGAATGTTTTTTTCGCGCATCTTTGATTTAATACTATTATTAAATTTTTGATTTAATAATATAATACTTTTTTATTTTATTTATTAACATCAATGTAAAATAGCAAATAATAATCGCTCGATAATAATCAAGTTTCCACATTATTAATATTCAACATAATTTGCGAAATCATGGTATCTGAATATGAGATCAATTTCTAAGAGCTTTAACGAAGCTTATTTTACTCATTGAAGAGTCGAAAGGCGCTGCTGAATCGTGCGCTAATTGTATTAATTGTGAAATTTTTGTAACATCTATTAAGAACAGAAATTTTTCCAATCTTTTCACGCAGTTCTTTCTTGTATTCTTGATCTACATATTTGATTCGAGAAAAGGTGACACCGAGATATTATTTTTAATTGCGTCGCGCGATATATTATCGCACTTTTATCATCGCAATCTTCCGCGATTAATACGATAGAGCAAATTGCAATCAGAAAAACGCGCCTGTGTCGTAACGACCGAACAGCACCCCCGTTATGCGTTTAAGTGCACGCGACGGTATGCATAATGCAGCTATACTTCGATCGATAAGTCGACGAGTTAGTGCGGCTTGCACGGAGACCTTCGAAATCGCAGAGAGATTATCTTAAAGCGGTGATAACGAGCTGTTCTTTCATCGAAAGGAAGTATGTTAATTCTTGTTCATATACAAAAATGAGAGTGAAGAGAGTGAAACGGGAAAAATTTTGAATTTCTCGATCCGTAAAAATGCTATATTTACGAGAAAGCTTCAAGATTAATTTGATAGATCCAATATAACTTTCTCCTCCAATTCTTATTAAATCGAGCAAAGAGAAAATGATTTTTATAACATTATCATAAATGCAATTATGTATAAATTATATAAAAAAAAATTCATATTGACATATGAACTTTATTAGTTGACGATTAGAAAAGATTGAATTTTTTTTCTTATCGAAAATTAAACAAATAATTATATTATATTACATAGTAATGTTTAATTATACTATATAATAACATTTAATTATATTATATAACAATAAATAGTATTATATATATTGATAAATATTATTATCTTGTTTTATCGTGTAATAACGAAGAAATTCGTCAAAGTGTACAGTTTGTCCGCTTGCGTTAAAGCAGTAAAAATTACTTCATTCTATGTGTGATTTTTAACTATAATTAATTTTTAATATGAGTGATATTATAGTAAAAAAAGTTATTCACCTCAATGATATTACGATTGTATTCTAGGAAGATAATACATCCTACATAAACTTAATTGTTGTAAAACTTAAAAAGGTTGAAAAATGTATCAAATTATTAAAACTATAATTACATTAGTGAAAATATGTCATATATCACTCTTTATTTGATGAATATTCTTGTAGATTTTTAAAAAGGTAATAATTAGATAAAAATAAATAATTAAAGATATGCACAGTCTTGGGATACGTTTGAATATCTCATTAAATTTGTTATGAACAAATATTATATGAAAGTTATATTAGTTATATAAGAATAATATTAAATACCAATTTTTAATCCAAGATCGTAAACCAAAACTCACAAAATATACATAATTCTACATTATATACATTTTTATTATGTAAGATCTGATATTTTAAAAAGTGTTGGAGAAGATAATAATTATTTATTTCATCAAAGCAAATCCCACTAATTCATTCTCCACGTCAAACTCAGTGTAGTAAAGGCCAATAAACGGAACGCCTAAAATCCACTCGAATTTAAACGAGGCAATTCCGCGAAACCTGCTTGTACATATTGTATAGGTTTCATTGTATAGTATCTGTGCAGAATTAAATATGCAGTGTAAACTTCTCGTATATATGTATATGTATATTTAAATAATTTACCTATAGCACTCACCTGAACGACGTAATCTTCACCAGTAAGATTGAATGGCACATTATCCAAAATAAAACTGATTGTAGGTAACTCAGAAATTCGACTGCAGTTCACCTTTAAATACAAAAGGTATAATATAATATAAATATAATACATAAATAAATTAATAATTAATAATATTTAATAAACATATTAGTACGTTGAGCCAAAACGGGAATTAATGTTGTTCCATAGAAGTTTCTGTTTCATTTGAAAGTACTTAATATTTATTTTTTTCGCAATTTTTTATATCAACATTTTATAATTTTTTTAAAGGCTGTATGTGGTAGATATGATCGTTTACTTACTCTTTCCTGTCCATTAACATTAAAAGTTTCAATCAGTTTATTAATATATGTGATATCTGATATTGGTCCACATATATCCGAACTACCTGTGTCAGCAACAGCTAGGCAGCCTTCCTCGCACAGAATGTGATCGTTTATAATGACTCTGCAAAAAATAACGTTAATAATTAGTTGAAACATGATTAATGCAATTTAAAAAATAACGTACGTATCCATGTTAAATTGCCATTGTTCTTTGCGAAGAATAGAAAGATATGTGAAATCGCCCTCGTAATGATCAGGATTGGAACCACCCAATATAAACTCACCACCTGTTTCGTTTGAAGAGTCTCTGCACAAATTGCATAATTTTATATCATAATACGTGTATGTACATGTGCGTGTGTGTGTGTTCGTGTAATAATTAAGATAAAATTATATATAATTAATACACAAACATAAATAATACTTTTATTTAAAAGATTATAATAATTTATAAAATAAATTTAATGTATGTTAATATTAAAATAAATATAAATATACATACAGATATAATTATATATATATATATATATATTTATATTTATATTTATATTTAAATTTATATTTATTAAAAACTCTTGTTTCTTTAGAGATATGTAAGTAGAAAATATATGTACCCATATAGATATGTACCTATATAGATAAAAGCTGAAAATGGATGATGGCACTAAGCCTTGTTTAATCATGTTGTCGAAAACAGGTGTTATTCCTTGGACAGATAGATCGGGATAACCCAGGCCCAAAATACCATCATAGGGTAAAAATTCAAAGATATCTGTCACGTTAGTGATTTCTGCAAATGTTTGATTCTCAATAGTGAGGCCGGCAATCTATAATAAAATTGATAATGAAATAATATATCCTTATCGCCAAACGAAAAAAATGATATTTAAGAAATGTTTAAAGTAAGTTTATAGTTGTAAATGAATTGGATTTTTTAATGATGACTTACATTCACTGTATCGGTAGATAGGAACCCACTTACATTCAAAGAGAAGTATGATAAATGAATCTTATCATCATTTGCTATATATGTGCTGGATTTTCTGCTATCATATCGATCATGAGTTACTATAAAACATATTCAGTAATATCACAAATTAATAATATTAGAAATATTAAAAAACAGAGATATTGTATTATTAATCTAATAAAAATACAACATTCTTTTATACATCATTACATATGTATATATAAATGTGTTTGCCGAATTAACTTTTGAATTATTTTTATTTGTCGAAGTTTGTTTGCGAGAATGAATAAATTGATTAAAGTAATTTTTAGTTTATGCAAATTCCAAAGTTTGCTTTTGTAATAAAAAATTTACATCATAAATATTAAATTCGTAAATGTTATGTTCAATTTTTCAAATATTCCAAGATTATAATTAAAAAATATGATTGTAGATGAAATATATTTTCAATGAACATTTTGTTTTATTTATTATTAACCATTTTGTTCAGAAAAGATTTTCTTTAATACTTATAAGCAATCTTAATAAATGTAATATGTGTGAACACACACATACACGCATATATATAATAAAATTAAATATATGATACTATATGTAGTGTTTATTAATTTGCACCAATTAAATAGATAGATATATTCTTTGATAAAAAATAATGTCAAAAAGTCTAAAATATTATTTTCGCGATTCTTAAAGAAGAAATATAGAATAAGAAATATTAATATAATAAAAGAAATATATTGAATAAAATTCACTTTATTGCTCGTCAGAACGATATACATATATCTATGATCCGCGATATTATACATGCTTACATATTATTGGGCGCGTGATTATGTTCGTGGGTTTATATTTGTAAAGAACGGCACTGATTAAATGTAATTTATTCAATAACTTTTTTTATACTAAATACTCGCAAAAAAACCTTCAACTTGTTTCCCATGAAAAAATATAACTTTGTAATTGATGGTTGCAAATTAAATATATATATATGCGTGCGTGCGTGCGTGCGTGTGTGTGTGTGCGCATTGTTGAATAATATATATACAAACAAATTACTTACAACAAGCATCGATGTTGCATTTTCTAGAGGGTATCCAAAGATTTGCGGAACCAGTATCAAATATTACTCTAAATTCTTGCGGCGGATCTCCAATGGTAATATTGCCATAGTATACAAGATTTTGGAAATTAGACAAAAGTACTGAAGAAAGATTATCACTTGAAAGATTATTACTTGAAAGAATTTTTTGCAAATCGATGCCATGTTCTTCCGAAAAGTTATAATATTGTAGATTGGAATCCATTTTTTGCAACGGAATTCTTGAAATAATATAAAGAACATTCTGTGATATATATATATAGTAATCTTAATAAATACAATATATACTGTATTTAAATTAATCTTAATAAATACAATATATTGTTTTTATAATTATTTCTTTGTATAAAATTACATGCAAAATTTATGTTAACTAAAAATCAATGTTTATTAAAGTAGAATGACTTTATTTATATAAGACTGGATCACAAATTAAATATTACTTTAAAAATATATATAAGATATATATATATATATATATATATACAATGAAAAATACATAATTTACAAAAGTCATCGAGAGTTAATAAATGTTATTATTATAATAAATGTTATTACTATATAATATATTTATATTTAAATTTATAATGTGTTTATATTGTAAATAACTTATATAGTTGATTTCTAAGATGTGTAAATTTGTGTAGATTATTATGACTTTTAATATTTGTCCTATTAAGAGGAAATATCTGCAAATCATGTCAAATGTAAATATTTATTTGATACATATATGTTGCAAGTTTATATATATATACATATTTATATAAAATATATATTTATATAAAAACAAAAATCAACTGTGCCCTATTAAAAATAGGATACAGAGAATGTCAAAAAAACAAATAATACAAAGCAACTCGTTATACCTATAAGCGATTTCCTAAAGCGTGAAAAAATAGTATACAATTATATTGTTTTGATGACCTTACGATATTTACGTTAACGGTCGCTGTTTAATTGTAGACAAAAGCAAAGCACGTTACGAAACAACAAAGAGAGTCACTTGTTCAAAAATATTCTTTTCTTATCTACTGTTTGACTGATAAATAAAAATATACGTTTTAACCAAAGAATTTTCATCTAATTTGTATTGAAACATTAATTGCATTTGCACAAGCCACGCGTTTAATCCAAGAAACGGCGATTACAAGAAAAAAAATCGATCTCTATAATTTCGATTTTTATTATACTAATATACAATACAATAAAATATGTACTGACCTGAATATTTGCGCGTGGATCGTCATAAAGAGCGCCGCTATTATCACAAATAGGCGAAACATATTTCTGAATTTATTTACTACTAAAGTTTCGATTTGTGAAAATTTGAACGAGTTTTTTTCGACACTTTATGACCGGATACACAGAAAAATAAAGTGTTGTCGTTTACTAACACTGCTCTTGACGCTGATCGGTATTCAATAGCGCTTCATATATATATGATCGCGAGTGCCTCTATGTTGAACGCTTAAACGGGGAGAGAACGCGCGAACATTCGAAAAATCTTGATAGATTTCGATCAATTTAATTTAAATATATAATATTTTGCATCTTTTTGGTCGTGTATCTTTAATTAAGAACGTTTATTTATA
This sequence comes from Camponotus fellah, assembly GCA_030586385.1. Classification (NCBI taxonomy): domain Eukaryota; kingdom Metazoa; phylum Arthropoda; class Insecta; order Hymenoptera; family Formicidae; genus Camponotus; species Camponotus fellah. The sequence goes on from JAPIVC010000462.1 coordinate 655,410, forward strand.
TATATTACATAAAATTTATACATTTACTTTCCCTTTTGCTCGTTTTTGTTTACATGTATGTACTATTTCTTATGTGTATATATAAAACATTTATCATTTTTATACATTTATACATTTATTTATCTTATATATAAAATGTACTGTTACATATTGTATGTATACGTATACTTACGTATACCTTATATACACATCCTATTAATTATATTATAGAATTATACTATATAATTATATTATATTACATAATAATATTTAATTATATTATATAATAATATTTAATTTTATTATATAATAGTAGATAGTATTATTGATAAATATTATTATCTTGTTTTATTGTATAATAATGTAAAAATTCGTCAAAGTGTACAGTTTGTGTAATAGTATGTTATACTTTACTTTCGTTAAAGCAGTAAAAATTATTTCATTCTATGCGATATTTAATTATAATTAATTTTTGATATGAGTGATATTATAGTAAAAGAGTTACTCAGCTTAATAATATTACGATTGTATTCTAGGAAGATAATACATCCTACACAACCTTAATTGTTGTAAAACTTGTAAAAAGAAGTCGACAAACTGTCTCGAACTATTAAAACTATAATTACATTAGTGAAAATATATGTTATATATCTGTTATATATCATTCTTTGTTTGATGAACGTTTTCGTAAATTTTTGAAAAAGTAATAATTAAAGATAAAAATAAATAATTAAAGATATGCACAGTCTTCGAATACGTTTAAGTATCTCGTTAAGTTTGTTATGGACAAATATTATGAAAATTATGTTAATTATAAAAGAATAATATTTAATATCAATTTTTAATCCAAGACCGTGCAAAACTCACAAAATGTACATAATTGATTATTATGTACACACATTCTTATTATATAAGTTGTATATTTTAATAAGTGCTAGAAGAAGTAATAATTATTTATTTCGCCGAAGCAAATCCTACTCGATCATTCTTCATATCAAACTCGGTGTAGTAACGACCAATAAATGGAACGCCTAAAATCCAATTGAATTCAAAGAAGTCAATTCCTAAAAAGCTGCTTACACATGTAGTATTACCTTTATGTCGAAACTGTACAGAATTAAATATAAAATGTAAACTTCTTGTATATATATTTAAATAATTTAAATAATATATACCTATTGCACTCACCTGAATGATGTAATCTTTACCAATAAGACTGAATACCTTATCACCCAAAATAAAATGAATTGTAGGTAACTCAGAAATTCGATTGCAATTCACCTTTAAACGAAAAACGTAATATAATATAATACATAAATAAATTAATAATTAATAATATTTAATAAATATATTAAATCGGTCAATCAAAACATGGATTAATGTCGTTGTTCCTTAGAAGTATACGTTTTATTTGAACGTAATATTTTAACCTAATATTTATTTTTGTAGCTATTATCAATTTGTTTTTTTTTTCATGCAGGCTACGTGCTTGGTGAAACACATGATCGTTTACTTACTCTTTCGTCTCCATCAACATTAATAGTTCCAATAAGTTCATTAATTTTTGTAATATCTGATTTTGGTCCACATATATGCGAAGCACCTGTATCAGCGATAGCTTGACAGCTTTCCACACATAGAATGTGATCATTTATTATGATGCTGCCAAAAAATAATGTTAATAATTTGTTGAAACATGATTAATGTAATTTAAAAAATAACGTACTTATCCATGGTAAATTGCCAGAATCCTTTACGAGTAACAGGAATATATGTAAAATTCCCCTCGTAATGAGCAGGATCGGAACCACCCAATATAAACTCACCACCTAACTTGGCTGAAGAGTCTCTGCACACAAATTGCATAATTTTATCGTAATATGTGTACGTGTACGTGTGTGTGTATGTTCGTGTAATAATTAAGATAAAATTATATATAATTAATACACACATATAAATAATACTTTTATTTAAAAGATTATAATAATTTATAAATAATAAATTTAATGTATGTTAATATTAAAATAAATATAAATATACATACAGATATAATTTTATATATATATATATATATATATTTATATTTATATTTATATTTATATTTATATTTATATTTATTAAAAACTCTTGTTTAGAGATATGTATTGTTCATAAGTAGAGAAGATATATACCTATTTAGATAAAAGCTGAAAATAGGTGATGACACTAAGCCTTGTTCAATCATGTTATCGAAAATATTCGTTACTCCATTGACAGACATGGTGGAATAACTCAGGCCCAAGAAACCATCATATTCTGCAGCAGCAAATGCTTTTACCTTTTTCACGTTAGTCACTTCTGCAAATGTTTGATTCTGAACATTAAGGCCGGCAACCTGTAATGAAATTGGTAATGAAATAATATATATCCTTGTTGCTAGATGAAAAAAATATGATTGTTTAAGAAATGTTTTAAAGTAAGTTTATAATTGTAAATGAATTAGATTCTTTAATGATGACTTACATTCACTGTATCGGTAGATAGGAATCCACTTACATTTATAGCGATGTATGGTAAATGAATCTTAGTATCATTTACTATATATGTGCTGGATTTTCTGCTATCATATTGATTATGTCTTACTATAAAGCATATTCAGTAATATCATAAATTAACAATATTAGAAAAATTTAAAAAAAATAGAGATATCGCCCCCCTTATTAATCTATTATAAATGTACAACATCCTTTTATAGATCTTCATATAGTATATATAAATGTGTCTATCGAACTATTGAATCATTTATCAAAGCTTGTTTATATCTTCAGATAGTGAATAAACTGATTAAATTAATTTATGCAAATTCCAAAGTTTGCTTTTGTAATAAAAAATTTTCACCATAAAATATTAAATTCGTATCTGTTTTGTTTAACTTTTTAAATATTCCAAGATTATAATTGAAAAATATGATTGTAGTAAAAAACTACTTATATATAGTATATATATATATATATATGTATATATGTATATATATAACTTTATAATACTGAATATTTTAATGAACATTTTGTTTTACTTAATATTAATCATTTTATTCAGTAAAGATTTTCTTTAATGCTTATAAGTAATCTTAATAAATATAATATGTGTGAACACACATACATATATATATATATAATAATTTTTATATTTTATCATTAAATATTTTATCATTAAATATATGATATTATACATACGGTGTTTAATTAATTCGCACTAATTAAATAGATATATTGATAAAACATATGTCAGAAAGTCGAAAATATTATTTTCGTGATATTTAACGAAGGAGTATAGAATAAGAAATATTAATATAATAAAAGAAATATTGAATAAAATTCACTTTATTGCTGCTCGTCAGAACGATATACATATATGTCTGTAATGTCGCAATCGATGTTATGTATGGTTATATATTATTCAGCGCGTGATTCGCGGATTTATGTTTGTGGAAGACGGCACTGATTAAATGCTATTTATTCAGTAACTGTTTTTGTACTAAGTACTCGCAAAAATAATTCAAAACTTTCAATTTGTTTTCCATGAAAAAATATAACTTTGTATTATAATTAGTGGTTGCAAATTAAAATATATATATATATATATATATATATATATATGTACGTGTGTGTGTGTGTGTGTGTATTGTTGCGTAAATCTATATACAAATAAATTACTTACAACAAGCAGTAATGTTGCATTTTTTAGACAGTATCCAAAGATCAGAGGAACCAGTATCAAATATTACTGTAAATTCTTGCGGCGGAATACCAACAGTAATATTGCCATAGTATTGTATGTTTAGAAAATTAGACAAAACTACTGAAGGAAGATTATTACTTAACGAAGGAACGTCTTGCAAGCTGATGTCAACTTTTTCCGAAGATTGTCGAATGGGATCCATTTTGTGCAACGGAATTCTTGAAATAAAGAACATTCTATATGTGATACATATATATATAAACTTGCTACATATATGTATCAAATGAATATTTCCATTTGATGTGACTTGCAAATATTTCTATTTCATAGGACAAATGTAAGTCATAAAAATTTACATAAATTTAAACATCTTCGTCAAATCAACTAACTTACATATTTACAATATAAATACATTATGTATTTAAAGATATCAATAACATTTATTAACTCTTAATGACTTTCCTAAATTATACATGATTTTCATATTGCATATATATCTTTAAAGTAATATTTAATTTGTAATCCAGTCTTATATAAATAAAGTCATTCTAACTTAATGGACATTGATTTTTAGTTAGCGAAAATTTTGCAACAAGTTTATAATTTTACACAAGGAAATAATTTAAAAATAAGTAACTGTATCTATTATTAAAACTAGGATACAGTGAACGTCGAGTAAACAAATAATACAAAGCAACTTATTACACCTATGTACCTATATAGAGTTGATCTGCTAACGTGTAAAAAATTATTTATAATTAGATGTTTCGATGACCTCCAATCACGATATTTATGCTAATGGTTATCGTTTAAATGTAGATAAAAGCAAGATGGACAAAAGCAAAAGAACAAAGAGAGAGAATCACTTTTTCAAAAATATTCTTTTTTATTTTTACTCTTTGACTAATAAATAAAATATACATTTTGACCAAAGAAATTTCATCCAATTTGTATTGAAATATTAATTGCATTTGCATAAGCCACGCGTTTAATCCAAGAAATCGTATGCCATATAAGAAAAAAATTAATCTCTACAACTTCGATATTTATCAATGTATATAGTATAATAAAATATATACTGACCTGTGCAATTGCGCGTCCGTCGTCACAAAAAACGCCGTCACTATCACAAAAAGGTGAAACATATTTCCGAATTTATTCACTACTGAAGTCTCAATTCGAAAATTTGAACGAGTTTCTTTCTCTATACTAACTGGATACACAGAAAAATGAAGTGTTGTCGCTTACTAACATTGCTTTTGACATTGATAGGTATTTGATAACACTTTATATATATGATCGCGAATGCCTCTATATTGAATGCTTGAACGGGGAGAGAATGCGCGAAATATTTGAAAAACCTTGATAGATTTCCATCAATCAATTTAATTTAAATATATAATATTTTGCATCTTTATAATTCTTTATCCTTAATTAAGAACGTTTATTTACATAAATTCACGATTAATAATAAAAAACAATTCTTTCGAAAGAATACATTGTTTATATCGACTAGACAGACAATCATGTATCATTAAGTTTGCAATAAATAATTTGTAAAATGTAGTATTTAATTAATTAACATTATTTTATCTAATTCTATGCGGATAAATTATGCAATTATTAATATGATGCGTATTTACTAAACCTTACAATTAGCGTGAAATATTTTTTATTAAAAGTGCAAAATTTAACCAAAGTAAATTTGATTGCAATATTGAAATAATTCGAAATAAAAAAATATATATAAGATTATAAGATTATATATAAGACGAAATTGATAAATTTTACATTATATTCCAACAATTCTTGCATTCTAGTGTACAGTTCAAATAAATTTTTTTAAATAGAACTTTATGATTTTTTTTACATATTTTTTTAACTAATCTAAAAGTCAATTTGCAAAAATATTATGTTAAAATCCACAAAATGTATATATATAATTTAAAAATTATATATATCTATTATCGTATTTTATAATAAATTATACAATATCTTATAAATTTTTTATTTTTTGCAAATCTTGTTTTAAATTTTTTATATGTAAAATGATTATAAAAGAATCAATATAGATGTAAAAAATAAATAATAATCAATATAAAAAATAAAATTTTAATTTAATATCAATATAAAAAAATTGTTATTAATTCCATTCAATTTAAATAATAAATGCGCATTTTATTTTTTTTTTATTTTAAAATTACAGCTCAACTGCGTAAGATACATGCTCTGTACTTTTAGGAGATAAATTTCATAAGCATAGTTATCAATAAAATATTTCGCATCAAAATACATATGTAAATTAATACACAATCATATCGAGGAAAATCGAATTATATTGCACGATATATATATAAGTATTAAATAGATATTATCTCATGCATGTCACATGTAACTGACTATATGGAATATACATCGCGTTTCATTACATTTTATAATCCGGGCATCGTGGACAATGTCGCGATAACGTTAATATTCAATTACTCCGCGAAAAGATAACCACAGGATAAAATATCCTCCGCAGGATATTATCGTATCGCGTTGTTTACAGCACGCGCCGCAGTATTTTACCGCGTCGGAGTTACATCGCAGCCCCTCATTAGCGAAGCGAAATTACTCGGATTCGATTATCTTCCGTAACGCGGTAGCGGAAGCGCGCAGTGCAACATCATCGATAACACTTTATTTTACAGATACGCGCGACGTTTTACCCGATTGCTTTTAACGATTGGTGATCAATCGGCCGGACGATTTCGCAGTTTCGGCTTCCGGAATCGCAACCGAGCAACCTGTATCGAACTGTCTGGCTGCCGCCAACTCTACCCTCCTCGCTCGCCGGCCGGCTGACCGGTCTGCGTAGACAAGGGGATAGATAAAATCGGTATTACGTTTAGGGACACGCACGTGCAAACCTATTAACGAACGCACGCTCACGCATCCGAGCGCGCGCGAGCGCTGCTATAACTCACGCACGGAACACACATACAGAAACACCGACAATCACCGTGATTTACGTGACGCCGTGCTACTACGTTCCCCTCCTCCCTCATGCTCCCGACACTTAAATTTCGTGCCATTCTATTAACCTCTGCACATCCCCGTACGTTGCTATGAAATTTTGCAAAATGACCCGATATATTTTCCGTTATGGAAACATTTACGTTTCCTACCTTTAAATTTGATGATCTGTAATCTTTGATTCGGTAATGAATCATTGTTTTAATAGAATATGGTATCATAATTCTGGAGCTGCAAAATGTTTTATGTCGAAAAAGCCGCTCCTATCTCTATTAAATTTTTTTTACATTTTAATAAAATTTTAATGCAACCACTCATAAAACCTGAGAGGCAAAAAATATTTTTTTCCAGTTTTTTCTCTCTCATCTATCATATTTCAATAAATTTTCTAATATTTCAATAAATTTTATAATATTTGCCTATAAAAGTTTTAATTAATAAATCATTTTCTAGGCATGTATTGATTTTTTATTATTACTTTCGAATATAAATTTTAAAATATCCAATTTTAATTCAGTTCTAACAAAGTCTTCTTTTCAACAAATTTTAACAAAAAAGAATTGATCGTATAGAATTAGTAAATAATATATCTTTAAATAGTTTTGAAAAATCAAATAATAAATTTAAAACGATTATTTATTATATTTTTAATCATATACGAAATGTTTTTATTACATTGTTTTTTTATTATTTACTTATTATTATTATTATTATTATTATTACTAAAATCAGATATTCCATTTCTAATCAAAATATGCCATTTAATAGCGTTGCAATTTTAAATATACTTTAATTGCAATAAAAACCGATATTAGATTTGCTCTATTCTTAGATCTCGACGGAAATACCAAACTATTAGAACGAAAAAGAGCTCATCTGAGCAATCTACTTTTTAACGAGCGCTTCAATTAAACGATAAGGACGTTAACGATATTTTAATTGATAAAATTTTGCAAACGCTGGTAGATCGCTGTAGCAAGGATACAAATTTCCAATTTTCGCTGTCGCGAGATGGCGAAAAAGTTTAATTGCCGGCGTCTCGCCAAAGTTGTTCGCGCGAAACTTTTTAAAGCATTTCCGGTCGACTTGAATCGTTTTGTCAGCTCTTGTGAGAAAAATTGAACTACGACTTTGCGAGAAAATATTGGCGAAAGGATATTATTTTAAGAATGTTTTATAATACAATTTTGCTACAATGTTACAATTTTATTTCAATATCACAATTTTACACTTTTATATACGTAAAACATAATCATAATATTCTGTTTATATATTAATTCTTTAGAAAATAATGCAAGAATTTTTATTCGCATCTACATCATATTTATTTTTCTAATGGGTATAAATTAGATACATAAACGATACACTTCTCACACACGAGAAGATGTCACTCTCTCGTATCTTACGCGCGTACTTTACGAGTTAATCTTACTCTTACATTGATTCAGTATCATTATCATTGCTAATCTTGTTGAGAAGTTTTCTGTTCGACCTTCTGTTCATTCCGAAAAAACAGATTGTATCGCTAAATGAACCCAAGACATTAACATCACGAATACACAATCTAAACGAAAGAATGTCCTGATATCGGATCGTCCGTTGCATGGAATGACGTTTGTCCTGTCAAGATACCGACGCATGCAAGCGAAAATATGGCTGTATATTTTCTCCCAGATTTCCTACCCAGAGAGATGCTTCTCAGAAATATCTTACAGGATCTACGCTTAGTCATGCAGCATATTTCAGATCGCATCAATTCTTTCTCTGTCTCTCTCTCTCTCTTTCTCTCTTTTTCTCTCTCTTTCTCTCTGATTTTCTTAGTAAATTTTTCGTTATTTTCTCGATATTCATAGCGAAAAATTTCTATGTAGATTGCAAAGATTTCTTCTGATTTATGGATATATCATAAAGAATATTTACGCGTTTATTTATGATCACATTCGTAATAAAATTGTTGGTACGCCAAAGCGAATATTAGAAAAAATAAATAAATGATAAAAAATGTAAATTACTTGTTATAAAACTTTAGAAATATTTAAAAGCATTTCCAAAAATAATCCTTCATATTTTAATTTGCGGTTTATTTACATGACCTGTTTTAAACATATATTATGTATTGTTATTATTTACATTTTGATCAAACTTTGTATTTCAAATATTTGAATTCTTCACATTTGTCTTTGAATTTGTTATTACTATTATATTATTTCTGAGCCAATGAAAATAAATATATGGTACACATTTTCAAAATATTTAATACACTACGAGTATTCTTTACAACAGGAAATATAATTAGCAATAGGAAAATTCAATTTTTTTATCAAAATCGAGATATCATATACGAATATCCCTAAAATTTTAAGAAAATTTCAAAATAAATAGAGAGATTAATATCGCATCGAGTCTTCAATTCGCACGTCATTTAATAAATTAGTAGTACAATTCATCGCTATAAACAAGATAGCATTACGCACGTAGGCAGTTTCGACGCGATGGTGGGATGAAGGCACGTGGTCGCAAATTCACCCTCTCGTTGGTACAACGCGCCAAAGTTCGCCGTCGAATAAAGAAGGAAGCGCGTGCTGGTGGTTGAATAAGGTCGTGCAAGAGTGGGGGAACGTGGCGCGCGGCTGCGCGCGCATCCGAGTCACGCTGCCACCGATGCCGCGTGGTCGGACAACTTCAGTAACGCCGAAGCCTCCGAACGAAGAGGTCACGTTCACCGAGCGTCCGACCGGCACGACACTTTTCTTTGTCGTACGGCTAAATTCTCTCCGAATTTCGACTGCCTCGATCACTTTACTTCGCGTCGCGAGATGATATAACGATTAGGTTAGGTTATAATATAACAAGTGCGAGATTGTTTGCAGAAACACTTGTTTGTCCGGCGTGACTCACGCGGCGAATTTCGCATTTTCCCCCGCGATTAAAGTGGACCGATTGACTGAAAGTGTTGTCTCTGGGAAAGGTGCGACGAATGCGAGTTGAATCGCGAGGCTCGCAGACTCCCGAAATCATGAGAGCGTTCTTTCGTTGCGTCGCGTTCGTCGTGACGATCGCGGCCACCGTCACGTCAGAGCCCAACGACCTGATCAAGTCGCAGATGACGATCCTCAAGTGCTGCCGACAGGGCGAGGAATTGCGAGGATCGGATGACAACGGATTACCGCGCTGCGAGCAAACGTCGAACGAGTGGAAGCCGTTGATTTACTCGCCGATGAAACGGGGTTTCGTCGACTCTCTGCCCGATGAGTGGCACGTCGTCGACGGCCGAAGACCGGAATGCGATGATCGTTCGGAGCTGACCCACGTGCCCTATCGGAAAGCCAACCCGTTCATCCTGCTCGACGACGGAAACGTGGTACTCGAGATCGACAATAACAACAAAATTCCCGCCAGCCACTATTGCGCCGATTCGAACGCGCTGCTTGTGTGCATGCAGAGGAAATCGACGAGCAATCATGCCGCCGCGACGATGAGACCGCGAGTGCGGCGATGCTGCGGCGAGAACGCCACTTTCCACGAACACGGGTGAGTTTCTCGTTAGTTTCACTTTGTTGACGATGTCAAATGAACGAATATATCAGGATTAATTTAGGTTAGGTCTAAGTAAGACGCAAATCTGCAAAGATTCTGTTGCCAAGGTCGTTTGAAATTGACTTTGAGATTAGCGGGATGTTTTTCGAATACATAAACAAGTTCCTTGGAGCAAATACGTAGTATCACGATCGTGTAATAAGGTTGTAATATCGCTGCGATACAGGATATTAAGGTAGTAATAAGATTATAATATTGCCTGCAAATAAGATAGTAGATTACGCAGATGGCGAGGCTTCGATTTAACTATTTTGTAGTAACTTGTTTATTTACCGGGTCTCTTACAAGAAATACGTGCTTGATCTTGACGTTTGCCAAATGTTTTTGGTTTTATTTGATTTGATTTTGTTTAAAAATCTATATCTTTTGAAATTATATTTAATTAATCTAAAAATATACTATTTAGAAAATAGCATACAGAAAATTATATAAATATTATATAAATAATTATATAAATAATATTATATAAATAATTATATAAATATTATATATTAATTATATATAGAAAATAGTTAATTATAATATATGATTCAGAATATATGTTCAATTATTTTTTATTCATTCATTTCTATATCCTTTCATTTTTTTAACACTGAGTGTTTAGAATTCTCACGAGAAGCCTTTTGTATTTTGCAGAAATACCTGCGTTCATTTAAAAGAGACCGCGGATGCGCCGCCCCTCCTGCCGAACGCGTCCTCTGTTGTCGAGATCGTGGCGGGATTTCCTACTTGCCCGAAATCCGACAACTTCACGATCCTAGGAGAGACGAAGGACGCTGTATTGCGGCCCGATGGCGGTCTGGAAATAAACGGCGTCGTTTTACCTACCGGCCAGTTTTGTGTTGAAAGAATCAAGGAACTAAACCAGATAGCCAAGGTGTTTGCCTGTCCGGAACATGCACCACAAAGGTTGGTACATTAAGATTAAGAATATCGTGCACACGCGCGCGTCATGCGTTTGTTCTTGTTGAACCTTTTGTTCCTCCGGATGTTGCAACGTGATCTACAAATAAAGATAACCAAATCTTCGTTGAAATAATCAGGATGATAAAACTGTAAGCTTGCTTTTAAAACTTTTTAGTCTTCAAACGGATATAAAAGTTTTAAATAATTGAAAGATCCTTTATCTTGGTAGATTTTATTTTTCCGGTAATGATTTCATTATTTTTTACTGCATGTGTATCGTGATTAGGATTGCCAACCATCCGGTTTGAACTGTCAAGTTTTTAGGAGTCTTATCCGGTTAGGTTAGGTTAGGTCACGGCGGTTGACAAGTCAAACCGGACACTGGACATTTCTAAAATTGTCTTAAAGACAATATTGTAGGAAAGAAGTGAGAGAGACAGAAAAAAGAGAGGAAAAGAGAGAGAGTTTCTTATCAAATTTTGTATTTATATACAGAGTGTCCCGCAACTACCGCTCCATATTTTAAAGGTAGATTCTCTGGCCAATTTGAAAACGATTTTTTCTCAGAAAATGTCGAAGAAGATCATTATTTTTTGCATATTCCCAATTTTTGTCATGATGTATCTTTCTAACTAAGCCTTAAATTAAAATTCTATTAAAGTAAACTCTACCTAAAATTAACTAAAGAATGTGACTTTATTAATATTTTATTCTCATAAGGCTTAGTTTGTGAAAAACCCTTTATTTTCTATCATTTATAACTCGAAAACTATTAATGCCTCGACATTTTCGCTGAGGAAAAATCGTTTTTAAATTGGCCAGAGAATCTCCCTTTAAAATATGGAGCGGTAGTTGCGGGACACCCTGTATAAATAATGTAGTTTTATATTTACTATTTCTGTCCGATTAGAGTTTGTTCCAAAAACGAAATGTCTGGTAATTTAGATGTTTGGATTTGGTAATCCTAATCATATTGATTTTATATGTATTTATATTAATTAATGTAATTATATGTATTTATATTAATTAATGTAATTATATATGTTTATATTAATTATAATAATTATTTTTGTACAATTAATTTAAAAAAATATAAATAATATAAAAGATAATAATATAAAAGGATAATACGAAAAAAGAGCAAGTAATAATATAAAAAATAATATTCCTTTATTTCTTGACAGATCTGAAAAAGCAAATTCTATATAATAAACTATAATAAATCATTTTCACACTTTTCAATTACTATTATTAATATTGTTTTTCATGTTGTGCTATAACAATATATTCCGAAGGTGTGCTGTTCTACATAATTGATAACGCGATATCAAACGTAAATAGCAGGAAATCGATAATCGATCCCTCGATTATGCAAAATCAATCCTCTGTTGTTCTTGTTTGCTCGATCATCATTCATTCATCTCATCTCTCGCGAAGAATAAAGTCGAGTCGCGTGATCGACGGTCAAGTCATTCGGCTCGCTTTAAATCTCTAAGCACGATTCGACTTTTTGCCCTGCTAAGTATCGCCTGCTCCGATCTGAATTTATCGCACGGCTTAATTGCGCGTTCGATAGGTGATTGCGCTAGAGATAAACGGCGGTGTTTCTACGTCATTCTCGACGATATGTCGAGAAAAAGTCGGTTTCCATACACACTTTCACTTCTCCTCTTAATCCTTTCGAAGCATTTCTAGGTCACGTGTGCTCGGTCCCACGTCATCCAAGATTCCATGAAAACGTTCTCACAACTCCATACTCCGTTTCCGCGCATCAGAACGATGAACGATGAAAATACTTGTGCTCAGATGATGTTATGTAAGGGCCTCGTCATACTTGTAGAAAGCTAACGTTCTGTTTTTAGAATTTCGATGTAATTGAAAAAATGATTTGATCAGATATAAGAGGACTAATATATATTTTTATTAATCTATTTTTTAATATATATTTTTTAATATAATCAATTTATTAATATATTTTTATTAATAATTTTTATTAAATATATTTTTATTATATCAAGAAAAAGAAATTGATAATTATTTTTTCATTTTAATCAATCGATTTGAATCTTAATATTTTTCGATAGAACTTTTTTTTAAGATGCTTTCTAAAATTCTTATCAAAAAAGTGAAACGTGAAATTACATCTTTATATAAATATCACACACAAATTAGCAATATACAAATATTCCACGTTGCATGACATAATTTACGTCAGATTTAAACGTTTATGATATCTATATGACGTATGACGTAAGATAGGGTTAGAAGATCTCATTTCTGAGACATTTCATTAAGATTAAGGATGAGCCGTGATTGACGGGCGTCGTTGATAGTAAGAGATTCGAGAGTTTCCATTCGCTCTGGACAGAGACAATGTCATGTAATTTCGCGTATATATAATATAATACAATAATATAGAGCGAACGTATCGTTACCGTAAGTATACAAATGCACTCTCGTGTTTATTTCCCGGATTCAAAGTCTCGATCCATGTCGACGTGGCGTTTGCGAAATTGCTGGGAGAATATACGGCAGTTTGCAAAAGTTTAATCGCCGGTAGGTGTACAAAGTAACATTGGAAATGCGATTAACGCGTCTGTGCAGAACCAATTTTGTAGAAAGTTGCGTACCTACGCCTGTATTTCGTTCGCATTCTACATATTTACGTTTGTACGGACACAAATACGGGCCGGCCGATCGTTGACATTCCATTTCCCGTGAAAAATTTACTCGCCACGCACAACTCCGAACGCCAATCAATGGAACAAAACACGACCGGATGCTATCGGTTTTTTGCATTCATGTATAGTAATAGTGAGTTATTGTGACTTTTCTTAAAATTGAATTCAATCAATCTTTAACGATGTATGAACAAAAGCGTGTGTCACTTACATCTGAAACGCGAAGTAATTAAATAAATTTCGCGATAAATCATGAACAATGCTTATTTTTCCTATTATTCCTTAAAAAAATATATATTTATATAAATATATTACTGTACATAAATATTTTATTCCTGCAATACATAAATTACCGTAAACAAGATATACCTAGTTTACGAGAAAGAGATACATGTATTTTTTCAAAATTTATTGAGATAACTTTTATTGCACGTAAATCTTTGTTTTATGGAAATTACTATAAGGACAACTGAGCGAAGTTTATGGAAATTTTAGAGATACTAGCTTTATGATTTTTTTCATCTGATATATTAATACACACACACGATATAACACACGCATATTGATGCATGTCGAAACCACCGTAAACGATTTTGAAAACGGAAATTTGTCCGAAATGCAATTATATCGAGAGATCGTTAGTCGCGGTGAAAAATTGTTTCATCTGAATCTTTTAGGAATCTTAATTAAAAACGGACGTAACGATCATCGATAACGCGGTATTATTTCCATTATATAGGACCAATCGAATATCTGGCTCACTGCCGACCGCTGGCAGTGAGCCAATCGGACAATTGCCGATGTGACGCCGATAAAACTGCCCGAATTTAATTAATCCGCCCAGCGCGAAAAATAACTAATAGCGCCATAATTTGTCTTTTTCTTTCGTGGCTTTTTGCCTGCGGATAGCGAGAAATATCGACAGTATGCCGAGTTTTAAATAATGTATGATAACCTTTCTTTCCGCGTGTGCTGCTGTACGTATCAAAAAATTACTTGCAATATAAACTAGAAAAGTATAATTTACGGGAAAAAAAATATTTTCTTGAAAACATGTGTATATTTTTTTTATTCAACAACAAAAGCTGTTATTTTTGCGTAAATTAATGCCATTAATTGTTATTACTATTATTACTATGTTGTAAATTATTATTATTGCGAAATTTATTAATAAATTACATGTTGTGTTTGGGTTTGGAGATTGTCTCTAATTATTACATAAATCTCAATTGTGTTCATTTGGGCTTTCCATTAATACATGAACACGTAATAAAGCAATATCATAGTGATTCTAATTAAATAATTTTCCATTATTTAATATGTATATTAATCTATATGCATTTATGTACATGCAATGATATAATAATATCTATGTATATGCTATGATATAATAATATCGCATTATTGGATCTCTGCAAATAAATATCTAAAATTTAAATTAAACAGGAAGGATTATATATACATATCACAAGACGGAGAAAACCGTTATGTTTTACCGATTTATATACATATGTAAAATATCATAGTAATGTAGAATACAATAATCAACAAATATTTTTAAACACGTAAAAAATGTTTAAAGATTAAAATGTCTTTTACATAATTTTTATATTTGAAAGAAGTATCTTTTAAAGAAAGATTTAGATTACGATTGTACTTTTTTTAAGATTGTTACCTTTTAAATTAATTAATGTATTTTTCTTGAATAGACTTATTGTTAGATAACAGCCAGTATTAGTATTATAAGATACATCTAAGAAATAACGTTCTAACGTGCTCGAATTTTTCAGACCTGCAGTGCGTACGACGGACATCAGATTCACCCTATATCCTGTGGGCTTCATTATTAGCGCCGTCTTCCTGGCCGCCACCTTGGCAGCAGGTTGGCTGTTACCTGCCTCTCATCACGTCTTGCACTGGCGCTGCCAGACTCATCATGTCGCCTGCCTGATGATGGGCGATATTCTCATGGCTATCATTCAGCTCGCTGGGGATTCCCTTCATGGTGCAAGCTGCAAGGCGCTTGGTGAGTTTTTATTATTACTGCCTTGTTAATTTTTTCATAACCATTTCTCTTACTTCTCTAAAATCGCTTCAAGCGATATAATGACAGTAATTTTAGTTTTAATGCCACAAGAACGCCATAGAAAATGTGAACAGAAGTAAATATTTTGCATGCCTTTTCTTTCTACAGAATAAGATTCCATTAATCATGCAATTTTTTATGTGTTATTTCCGGATAAATAAATATATGCAAAATTAATACTTGAAATTTCTGATCTAGTTTAAGAGAAAAACGTTTTGAGTTTTTAAATTTTGTATTTTATGTTATTATTATTTACATTTTTAAAAGTGACTCGTATTATTTCAAATAAACATAAGTCATTTCCGTGAACACACACACACACACACACACACACACACACACACACACACAAAAGTGTTATTATTCTATAAAATTCTGAACTCATCAGAATTACTAAATTGCGCTGCTGAACTCATCAGAATTATTAAATTGCGCTGCTGAACTCTCATCGGAATTACTAAATTACAAAATTAAATTCTATTTTTATTTTAACACCCTGCGTTTCGATTCCATCTGCCACAAAGCAATTCGTGATTTTTTAGAATATAACATGAGAAACGTTGTTAGAATTCTTGACAATAAATACATTTAATAGCCGTGTAAACGGAAAAAACGAGCAGTTTATTATTTATCAAACCGTAACGATCGATTAATTTGTTTCTTTTATTTACATCCATCGGTACAAATCGGCAGCGATGTAACTCGAATTAAACGAGATTAAAACGTAATCGAATCTTCGCGATGAACGAGAGACACATTAAAACGTAACGAAGAGAGCAATGATTTCAATGATCCCGGAAAATTGACGAGCGCAAAAAGCAATATCTACTTTTTTTATTGCAATAACTTGCACGATCTCGCCTTTTGTTGTTCCGGTGAATTTACTGTTCTATCGATCGACGTAAGAGCTTTCGAGCTTGCGAGAGAAGGGAACGCGATGTCGATTATACGCATCAATGTAGCTGGCGTAACTGAATGCACAGATGGAATACGAATTCGACCGACGATCGGGGCCGGCTTTATTTGCCGGCCCGTCCCCGAAACTCCGGAGGTAATTATTCGGATAATCGTAGTAATCCCTCGCAAAGCTCCGCTTCTCTCGGTTCGTTCCGATCGCGAGAATCGATTAGTGCGTACATCCGTGTGAGTCCGGCTTCTCCGCGTTGTAATGGCGCGCAGCGGCTCTCATTTGCATAAAGAATCGATTACACGGATTTCACCGGGCTGTTTTTCCTATCCCGATTCGCGTTTAACCATTTGTTCTTACAAATTGAACCGTAGGTCGAAGATTACTGTCACTCGCGTGACTCACACGTGGACACTTTCAAGTTTCGAGAATGATGATATTTTTTTAAATGTTTTCTAAATAAAGTTTCAGAATCTAAGAAATAGTAGAAGTTAATAGAAGTTAATTTAAATACGAGAAAATCAATTATATTTATATTTTTAACAGAATAATTATCGTCTCACTATATCCGGTGCAATTTCATATACGGAATAAACTTATGATCGCTTCGAATCGAAATAGAAGCTTTTACAATTTGAAATAATAGTCGTGATTAAAACCAGTTACCGAGTTCATGGACCTTGGGTCTATGAAATCCGAAGAAAGGAGAAAGTGGAACGTGGCAGAGAGTTGCTGACCCACAATCTCTCTCTCTCTCTATTTAACAACTTTTTCTTCATTCAAACAGCGTTGCCTCACATATTTCATTTTCTCAAAGAGTTTCTGAAAGAGTTTTTTTATTTTCGATATATATATAATTATATTAATTTTGAATTTCCACGGCCATTAATGGATTCTTTTAATGTTGAAAAATTCGACATTTTATACGCACGATCGAATAATCGACATTATCAGAATTTCGTGGGATTTTCATTACACATGTTGCGAACAAAAAACCGATTACATCGCAACAATTCTACGTAACGTACAAAAATTGTTTCGTAAAACGTAAAATTAAATTTATCGAGTTGTCGATATGGACGTTCTCCCGATCGATGATTCGCCACAATCGCATTTCTTGCTGTTGGAATGAAACAACTATTTCCGCTCGCCGGAGTCGATTGAATCGACAAAATAACGTTTTTACTGTTACGTTACGACATTACGGAGAATCGTGTTCTCCTCCTCGTGTCCTTGCGTGTTCTTGCAGCCTGAATTCGCAGATATTATGCGCACGTATTATGCGTATCCCATTACGGTGACGGATGTGGCAGTGTTACGATGCGAAGTTACGTTGCGTAGCAAAAGATAGGAATTCCAGCGTGCCGTACGCGGCGGGAAGTGTAACGGTAACTAGATTCTTTTTATTGCGAAACAAAGTTCCTCCCCGCGCTTATTGTTTCGCGGGAAGCGCGTGAGAGAAACCGTTCGCCGATGCGTTCATGCATCGTACGGCCTTCGATCGACAGGAAAATATCGAACGAAACGTGGAATGCACCGCAATGCAATTTTGAAGCATGCTGAATTCCGCAGTGGGAGTTCACGCTCGTAGCATTTGCCGCGATGCAAAAATGCGATAAATGCAAAATGCTTCGCGCATTTAGTTGCACATTCTTTTTTTTTTATCCATGTATATCGAAATAATCTCTAATTGTGTGTGTGTGTGTGTGTGTGTGTGTGTGTGTATGTCTGTGTACACAATATTTAAATCATATCAAATTAAAATTTTCTCGTGCAAAATTTTCGTGCATGCTCTCGTATAAATTATAATTGGTAATAACGTTATTTACGTTATTTATTAGAAGATTGAATATAATTGAGCATAATTCGATATCACATAAGAATTAAGCAGAGTACACCGCAATTGAATTATCGAGAATGATGGAGAATTGTATGCTATCATAAAATGATGCGAATGTACCGATCGATCTTGACGTTGTCATAGAAATAAATATATATTCTACATTCCGCTCTCATGGCACACAACGTTTATAATTTATATTTCTATATCAACGTTCGTAATTCAAGTATATTATGCATTTCGATTATTATATATGTTAAGCTGCATTTGAATTATATTATGAAGCTCATCTCTTTTTTCTGTATTAAATTTTGAATATATTTGCATCAGAAATTTCGTATAACACAGTTTTGCATTTACGGTATGTAACATCCAAGTCCGAAGATCAGATTACTCGTTACGTAATAATAATATTTCAATTAATAGAATAATCTATATTATTATGCTAAATCTCACGAAGTTTATTTTTCGTTGAGATATCGAGCAATATAATTTTATATAAAACGTGTTTACAGTTAGTAGTGCGAATGCGAACGCGATGAAATGCGACCTTCGACGATTACGAGCATACTGTCGTATGCTTGTCCTTTCTAATTGAATCCATCTGCGATCGTGTCTGTCCGGTTGTTTAACATCCAACATGCTCATATTACGTGCATCATCGATTTTACCCTCGTTATTTCAATGATCTACAAAGCGAGAATAGCAAAAAAAAACTCTGAAGCGTCTATTTCGAGCCTTCTTTTTCCCCTGATCCTTCTCGCGGTGCAACATCTCCTTGGAAAACATCAAGGATGGGGACTCTCACATCGTGACTTTGGCTTTGACCGAGAACTCTAATGTCGCTCAGACGTTGGGCGCCCATTTAAGGAGAAAACGCGCTGCCGTAACGTCGTCTTGAATAAGGGACGAGAAAGTAAATCAAAGCCTCGTTGCCTTTTCGAGGCGCTGTATACCACGATATATGCTGATTTGAGAGGCGAAACGTGAAAGAGGATTTTGCCTTGATTGGCAGGAAATTTCTGCTTTTGAGAAATCTGCTATTCATGCAAAATCATTTAGGCGAAATAATACCACATAGTAATATTACGGCAAATCCTACGTTTCACCAAGTATATAATATTTTATATAAAGGAAATATTTGAATAATTCATACACACACACACACACACACACACACACACACACACACACACACACACACACCTATATATATATATATATATATATATTAATTTATTATTTATTTATTTATTATTATTATTTATATATAATTTATAAATGAAAGATGTAAATAAAAAATTGGAAAATGTAACAGATTGATGGATTCTTAAATTACGCGGATCTTTAAATTACCGGACAAAAAAGAAGAAATATTAGAAAAATATTTTATATATATATATAAATTACATATAATTTTATATATAATTTATATATATAATATTTTTCTAATATTTCTAATATTTTTTCTAATATTTCTTCTTATTTGTCCGGTAATTTAAAGATCCGCGTAATTTAAGAATCCAAATCTGTTGCATTTTCCAATTTTTTATTTACATCTTTCAATCTGTTGACATGCTCATATTTCTTATTTTATCGAATAACTCGAGGAGAAATCTACTTATCGCGTTTTTTTATTCGCTGCATGAAGAAACTATATCTATAATTTCCGACCAGAGGAAAGAAACCGTTGCTATCTTCGGGATTAATGACGGTAAAAAACTAATGCTCATCTCCACGTCACGAAGTCACGAAATGTTTTGTTCTCGAAATGGATGCGCGTTCTCGTTTCCTCATTTAAAGAATCCCTTCAATCTTTCATCAGATATATTTATATCTATCAGATGCTTGTTAGATATATACGAGGACTTTTTTGCGTTTAGGGATCTTGAAAGTATATGCTAGGATATATGTATATGCTAGGATATATATCTTCACTCTCAGGATCTTAAAATTTTTGATATACAACATCCAGATTCTGATATTAATTTTAACAAGCTAAACAAATATTTACTTGTCCTGAAATATGAGCAAATAGGAATGTTATGTGTCAAATAAACAATAAATATCTCAAAAGTTAAGACTTTTCATTCTATAGATTTTTCAAAATTTTATTTTCAATCTGAGCTTAAAATATTAAGTAAAGAAACAGAATGACTGAAAAAATTACATTTATATTAAAATATACTTGTTTAATATAAATATAAATATAATTTTTGGTTTTCTCTTTTTGTTCGTAAATCATTATATTAATTATTATTTAATTATTGTTTTATTAATTATTAATTATTATTGTTTTATTGTTAATTATAATTGTTATTGAATTAAAAGTTAAACTCAAATAGTTTATCGCTAGATACTATAAAATTTATTTATATTATGTTTATGGTTGTGCAAGTATTCAAATTTTAACTTGAAAAATTTTTTTTAATATTCTAATTGTAAGTAGCGCAAGATAATTAAATCTTAAGTTGCTATTTTGCGATATATTCTTGGAAAACTCATACTGTGAAACTATTGTAACTGTAATTTCTGCACAAGCTAACCATTAACAATGAACTCTTTATAATTATTAACTGTTATGAAAAATGTATACACAGAAACGCGTAAGAGCAATGCACTGTGTGTAAATAAACGGATTACATTTTTTCTTAAACATAACCAATGATGCAAATATATTCAAAAGATCAAAAAATTAATTTTATAACAAGGATGTGATGATACCTCGTTCAAAAGCAAAATTCTAACTCGATGATAGATTCGAAAGGGTTATTTTTATCAATCGATGAGTAAGACTGATATTTATTCATAGATGCGGTTGTAGAACATGAATCTTTTGCTTTCTTCGAAAACTTTGTGTACCAAGAGAGAAGCGTCACTGAGGAACTATCTAGAACTATCGTAATCTTTGCCCTACTTTATCTAAAGCGAAAAGAGAGATATCTCTTTCACCTAATTCAGAAACGCATCATAAAGATGAACGATAATATCAGTTATTAAAATCTTTTAATTATTTACGATAAAATCATCGGGCCGTTTATCATCTGAACTAATGTGTAAAGTAATTGTCATTTTTTTTATAAACGCTTTAAGCACTTTATTTAATCGGATAAACAGGTATCTTGTATTTTATTTTTATAACGAATAAATTTTTATTTTCTTATGGAAGAAACTTTACAAATGACGAATGACATAAGGAGTCGGCGTATATACTTTCTTGCCGAATGTACTCGACTATAAATAGGGGGAGAATCGCTCGTAAAAAGTCAATGAGCGTTACTCTCCGTCTCGTGCGCTCTCCGCACATGCGAGTATTTATGCATACGCACACGTTCGATCGTGCACTCACGCGCTGCTTCAATATGGCAAGTCGTGCTTTGGTTCCCCGATATCCATATGCGGCTAATGGCAACGGCCAAGCCGGAATCTCTTTTTGCGCGGGTAGTCTGTATCGATAGCGCAGTACATTCACCTCTTTACTGCGCGGGTGAGTTTTAGTGGAGAATTTTTTTTGTTTTTCGTTACTCGTCCTTACGAATTTCGCGAAATCTAAAGCCACTTGGAGTACACTATTTACTCGATGTATATAAAAAGTGGAATTCATCCATTTTATTCGAAATCATCATTTCGAAAGTTCAAATTTTGTACAAGATTTTTCGCGTGTTATATATTTATTTTTTACGAAAGTATAATTATTTTTATAAAAATAATTTTAATAAAATTTTAATTTTCATCAAAATAAATATAAATATTTTTAAAAATGTAAAATAATGTATCAAAGTAATTTACTTTCGTAAAACAAATATTTGATAGGATATGAAAGACTTCAAATTAAAACTTTTGAAATAATAATTTTGAACGCAGTGGACAAATTCTATTAATATATATATTGCTATTGTGTGGTCATCGTATGTAAAATATATATATATATATATATATAAATTCTTGAAATTTTTCACGGTTTAATGAGGAAATTATACGGAATCAAGCTTAATACTGGTTATCTTTGAGTACGAGTGGCTATTATAGTTATCGTTGTAATTTGACGCGCCGTTTTTGTATGCATCTTTATGAATGCCCTTTTTCGGGGCGCCTCGTTTTTTGCACCGTCCTTCGCAAACTCGCGCGACGCCGCGACCGTTTTGTCTGGGTCCGCGCAACAAATCGCGGCACGCGGTTTTTATTTGCGGAGGACGCGCATGCAGTGATTAAAGAGCGGCACGATAGTGGCAGGAAATGACTCTTTTGCAAAAAGAAAGTGAATACTTGTATGTACGTGGGTGTAAAGTAATTACGCGAGAGACGCAATCTAGAACGCTTAAAAGAACATATGCGTTTTTTATCACGTTCCATGCAAGTTTCAGGCATGAAGCACCGGTCTGATTAAATCGAGAAATAAAAAGAGAGAGAGAGAGAGAGAAAGAGAGATGTGATAACAACATCAATAAAATGTATAAATGATTCAAGGTGGAAAAACAAAAAATAAAAGGATTAACTTTCATATCTTGCACGAATTAATTTAGATTGCTTGAATATTCGTACGAACCTAAAGAGAGTAATCAGATTGTCGAGAAACATAAAAGCATTTTAATTTTGACGTAAAATATAAAGTGAATAAACTAATTTTAAAAGAATTAAAGAACGCAGGGATGTTTAGTCTATTGGCAAGCTTATTTCTCTTCTTCGGTTCAACATAATCTCAAGCAGTTTCAAATCTCATTATTATGACATCATCTGCACATATTGCATCGCGATGGGATTTGACCATTATCGCATAATTACTAGCGGTAAATCCGCACATATGAGCCACATACGGACACATTGATCGCATTTACAGAACGACAAAGCTGTAATCAGATTGTCGACAGGCCGTCGCGTTGAAGCTCGAGAAAAGAAAGAAGAGGGGAGCTAAGGGTCCCCCATGGCGCCATGGGACTCTATCAGGGTTCTCTCCTTCCTTTTTTCCGACCCTCTCCTCCTCTTTCCCATCATCGTGCCTCGTTTCTTCCGATGACGAGATACGTCCCAGTCACGTAACCCTAAATTGCTCAATTATTTCCCAATCGTTGTCGCAACCGATCACGTTTACAGTAGTTCCGGAAACATTCGTCTATTAGAACTTAAGCTCGAGACATTGCGTTTTTTTGGCGTCTTCACGAATCGAGCTCGTGGATTTTCCCACTGCTTTCTTCGGAACAAATTTAGATGAGAAATATTACAATAGGATCTTTATTCCACGCAGATAATTTCGTCTCTTTTGTTTCTTGACTCTAAATTATTAGTCTAAAATTGTAGAAGAGAGCGTAAATTCACGTTGATGCCAGTTTTTGCAAACTTTTCGCTATCTTTCTTCCTCCTATTGCTCTTCTATGTTTATACAGGTGTTTATCAAATATAATCTCTCTCGAGATTACGTCGCGCATACTTTAACATCTGTTTACCCTTCTCCGAACAATTTATCCGAATATAAAATACAAGTAGCATCTCTCGGTTCCGAAGATTCCGAGCATAAATAACGAATACTTGGCAAAGAATTTTCCGGGACGCTTGATTTAAGCGCAGGCATCAAGGAGAACACTATGCACCGCGGTGTAATTTCCTAAAGACCGATTTTCACGGACCGAAATGGAAATAAATAGCAAGCCCGACGGCGGCGGCAGCGATGATTACTGTCGCAAGACCGGGCAATCAGTTTTTCCGGGTTTTCCGACCGCTGGAACATCGTCGTCCTGGCGAAAAAGCAAAGTATACAGAGCGTATGCGGTAGACGGAGAGCGGGGGAGGAAGGGAGACATCTCCGGTCGCCGGAGGAAAGAATTACTTCTCTTCGTTCCATCGCTTCCTAATCTCATTACAGAATGAAAAGAAAGCTCTCGTCGTCGTGTTGAAGTTTGGCCGGCCACCGGAATCCCACCTACGGACAAATACGCGCGATCGTTTTCATGTCTCTCTCTCCTTCTTCTTCCCTTTCGATCGTTCGTCTCGTCTTCGTCCCGCAAAATGGATTCGGAGGATGTGACTCGGGAAAAACGCGGTTACACACCCTATTCTATGCGGCTCTTCGCTCTCCGTATATTTCCGATTCGTCCCGCCGTATGGCGATATCGCCTAACGAAGCGTTTTCTCACGCCGTCATAGTATGCCAATATCGAGCTTCATCGTGACGTAGAAAATCAATCTGTCAAATCAGCAAAAGTTCGCTCATGCGTGCCATTTATTGTTTTATCCGATAGTTCACCCGCACCCCTATTAAATAAGTCAATTTGTAAATCATATTTACGAGTTTATTTATTATGATAGAAAATTAATAAATACGAATTTTGTATTTTTTTTTGTAGCGAAATTACAATTTTTTAAAATCAAAATTTGAAAAACACGGTAATTCTTGTTTCGCGATATGTACTAATTTAATCCGTAAATTCGTTCTTCTAATGATGAATGCCGCTAGCTCGATTTGGAAATCCGCCGTTCTGAAAATCCAATATTCGAAAATTCAATATTGCACGTTAAACCCATCTACGGATTCTACGGCGTACGCATATAACGCGTATTCCCGGATATTACCCGATATTAGAAAAAGCAGACTGCGTCGACGAGAAGACTACGGAAACGACGTCGCTACGGATTCGCGAACGTTGACGTCGACTTCGCCCTTACTTACTTACGTCGCGACGCGGGGAGTCGAAAACAGACGGCGTCTTGCCGTCTCCTCTCGCGCGCACGCACCCCCTTTTCGCATCCCTCCAGCAAGTTCGTAGGGATGATGGAGCGTCGGGAATCTAAGCGGAAAAACTGGGAGCTCTGCTAGCTTCCCGACGCACAAATGTAGACGCGTATGCCGAACGACTTAGGAAAGGAGACGAGAAAAGAAGACTGCGTTTATACAAGATGACTGATAATTGCTAGTGTGCGCTTGAAAGATAAATAACTTGTTGTCGGAATAAATTGAGAATAATAATTTTCTTCCGTTAACTGCATTTTTAAATGATCTGTTACAATTCGATGCGTTTGTTTATTTACACAATTTTCGAACAATTAAAACGGTATTAATTAAATATGTGTATATGTTTTTGTCGGAAATGGAAATAAAATATACACAAAGTGTGTGTAATATATACTTGACAAAAGTTAAATCGTAATCAAGTTTTCATTTACTGTTACAAGTAGGATAATAATATGATATTGCCCGACATCTATAATTAATTGACAGATAAGCTATCCAGCTGATTATCGCTTGACTATTTATCCCTTTTTTTTGATCATAATAACACCGGTTATAATGAAAAGGGATAGTTTGATTATCCTACGAGCAAATTATATATATTGAAGGAACTGGCGTTCATGACAGATCACGCGTACATTGAACTTTGACCGCACAGAATTTACTATCCGGTTTTACTTATTCTACGATAATTATAATATTTCTTTCTTTGAATTTTCGAATAAATATTGCAACTTCATTCAACAATTATATTTACTATTATAACATTTTTCTATTTCTCACAACATGCGCTTTTCCCGGAAACCCTTTCACTTACCAAACTACCCCTCATACGAGACGTCGGTTGTTTGGAAGGTGCCCATTTTTTCTAGACAAATCCCGAATAGTCTCGCGGCGGAAATTTTCAGAACCCGCTGAAACAACGAAACCGAAGAAGCGCGCACGGATGTGGACTAGACAATCGTAACATCCTCTCCCGACCGCGTTCTTTCCCTTCCCTCCCTTCTTCTTCCATCCCTTCTATTCAAGCTCGTTCTCTTCTAGTTGTTTACGCGTGTTTATGTCGAGCTTTTTATTCCCCCGTTGTCCGTATTTATTCTTGTTTGCCTGTTCCGCTGTTCTGTAGAAGTTGAGATGTTGCAACAAAAAGATGGAGACTCGCTCGCTCGAGGTTTTTTGTCTTACGAATACCGTGATACGGAATCTCTCAAAATAAATGGACCAGATTTTTAAATTACGAATAAGAGGCAGAGAGAAGGCAATAATGTGTTTTCTAGATCTTTATTGTCTGAAAAATGACTTTTACTTTTTTTCGATATAGAAAAATATGTAGCACGTATATTTAAAATTCAAAAAGGATTTATACACGAAGAAAATCGACATTTATTATAAATGTACTTTCTGAGACAATTATCTCAGACAATTAAATGTACAATATAAATGTACTTTCTGAGACAATTATGTTTTTCTCTCATACTTTTTTAAGACATACTCAAACTATTCATCCATCCTTGCCTTGGCACTTTTCCACTAGAAGCTCGAATCCCTTCTTGATAGACGTAAAATCGTGATGAAACGTAAAAAGGTAAAAGGAGCATAGAGGAACTGTTCCTTCATGTGATTTCGAATGTCTTATCAATCTTCCGAAATCCTCGCGTCTTCGAACGTCAAACTTGCGTACTTTTAGAACATTTTGATCCATCTTGCTCGAGATCTAATCCTTAATCGACGACCCTCGGTTCAATATTTTATTTCACCCTAATCGCCTTAGAATGCTCTCTGCTGCAAGTGTTCGCGAATGATAATAGATCGTAAACTTTCACGATGCCTCTTTCGAAGTTTCAAAGAGGATTCCGGTTATATACGTTTATTAACGATTAACAGCACCCAGACGTATCCCTCGCAGATAATGTTATCGAGAGGAAAGTACATAGTGAGACGATAAGACGGAATATATGCGGTCTGATATGAAGATGGGCGTCGTCGATAATGTACTCGAGAGATTTCTAACAAAATTTTGCGGTTTTTTTATTCGCCAACATGACGACATGCTTATTACGAGAATACAATCTGCGATGCTTATATTTCTATACAGTCGTGTGATAATGACGATAGTCGTAAATTGTCGTCGCTCGCGACAGCGCCCAGCCTGTTCACGGTTACGACGATAATAAATTGGACGACGGCGGGAAGGATATACCTATACCTTGTTATTATTGCTGTTGCTTATAGTTGCCTTCCCGTGGCAGTCGATTATCATGTCTAGTTTACTTTAGTCACTCGGTAAGTTGATATCCCGTGAAGTGGTATTCTCGGATCCAAATAATAATGAGATCTCCGGCTTCTCTCGATCTCCGTTTATTTTCTTCATTAGTTGTGTTCTTAATTAAAAAAAAAAATGATATATTTCTGACGATTTGTATGCAATATTACACTGATAAAATCAATTGGAAAAAAATCTTCTCTTGATTAATGTGGAATAGATAATTGAAAAAAAAAAGTTTATATTTTATCGAACATTAACAAACATTTATGAATTTAATTGTTTATTCTGATTTACATATATTTTCGGATTTAAATAATAATAAAAATAATAAAATCCGGCTTCTTTCGATCTCCAGTGATCTCCAGTTTTAATTTTTCATAGAAATGAGACATTTCTGACGATTTGTATACAATATTATTCTAAAATTTATTTCTAGTGAACCTAAATCAACCCAAAAGATCTTCTTTTAATTAAATAAATTGAGAAGATGTAATAAATTGAAAAAAAAACGGCTGCATAAAATTATAACGGTCACATTTAACGAAGCATCAAGTAACAAACATTTATAAATTTAGTCTTCATTTTTCTAAATTTGTGTAGAGTGTAAACATACTCAACATAGTACTCTACATAATAAATTAAATGAATAAAAGAGCAGAGGGAAAATTAGACCGCACTAGACAAGAGAAGCGTACAGAGTTATCTCCTCGCACACGCGCGACTACTTAACTATTAATACATACAGGGATGAAATAACATGACGTTTAGTTTCATTTCGAATGATTTGCAAACTTAATGAAATCCATTCGCCGCGCGAATTGAAATATAGCGCATACCGGACCACGGCACTAATATTAATAACGTCTCATGTGACACACGCGCGCGCAACTGCAGCTGCACCCGGAAATGGAGAGTCAGCAGCGGCTCCGAAACATTTTTCGCGACAATATGTCCGATTAAACTCATATGGCAGCGTCGCGCAATAATTCACGTGGCCGCGTTTCCCTCTTCCCCGAGCGCGTTTTTCCGCGCTCTTTTTTTCGGCAACGTTTTTAAGGCTCGCGCGGAGCGGCTAATAGGAAAAGATTGGGTCTGGCTAGGGTGGCTGCAGCGCCAACGTACTTCTCGCGCTCGATTTATCATCGTGACGTTACGCGGAGTGCAACTGCGAGGGGGGAAACAGGGTCTCCTTCTCCCGACGACGCGTCCCTTCGTCGGGCCCTTCCACAATAAGCCCGTCTCTCATCCCGTGAAATTGGAGCGAGTCGCGCAGTTTTGTATCTCACGACCCACATCGCGATTAAGTACAATATATCGCCCCACTGCTCGATAAATCCTCCAATTCGGCGACTCCGCGGATTGAAAATCTCGAATCGCACGAACGTATTTTCCCTCCGGCTCGTCATAAATATTTATCGTGAATGAAAGGCACAGAAATATTCGTTGCGAGAGGAGAAGAGCGACGTACATCCGTTGTTGCATTTGCAAATGCTACGCGATACTATTATACATCGACGATGTCTACCGAGAGATGGGAATTGCATGGATTTTATCGCGCAAACAAATCGAACACGCTTCGTTACTCTTATTATCCAAAATTGATGATCGTAGAATGGATAATGAACTTTATATCGATGCGTGCATTCTTATTCTTTATGTTTATTCACGAAATCCAATCTCGTCTCTCGATTCTCTCACGATCTTGTAAATTGGCGACGTACGATATTGCAAATTCAAGAAGCACGCTTTTAATACATCCTGCTTTATTGACGCGATTCGAAGTGAGCAGACTGGCTTTTTACACGCGCGTGACTTTCCAAAGGAAGGAGATGTCCCTCTCTCCTCTTTTTGAAGGGCGAGCTCTTCAATTATACGTCGTACAGCGTAGTGCAATGGCACATCCGAGCCGCGGGATGAAATTCCAATTCGTTGGGGTTCAGCATCGTGTTGCGTTCTCGAGTACCAATCCACGTCGTTTCCCTTCAGTCCTCTCTCGCTGCTCTTCGCTACTCTCTGGAGTGGACCGGGAAATAAAAAGGGGACGAAACCGCGTGGTGGACCCTCGGCGAAATTTATTCACCGCGCCGGAACCGAAGTTGGCGACCTGGCGCTCGCACTAGTATTACGCTATGAGAAATAGTAACGTCTCTGATCTCCGCCGCTAGTGGTATCCCGTTTAATGCATATTCAGCGGCTGCGCGCACGACTAACTGTCGGCTGAAAATCTAGGAGTGTGGAGTAAGCTGGAGGTAATTTCGTACTTTCGCTTTGGCGTATACTTATCTGTAATCTCTCCCCTCCTCTTTCCCATTTTCTCTTTCTATTATATACATATATATGGCAGACCGCGGAGCTTATTGCGCGAAAGTTGTTTAAAACTCGATCCTCCGTAGTCCAGGATAAATACAAGATAATCTTTTATTGAAATTTTATAATTGTGATAGACAGAGAGAGAAAGAGGGAGGAATTGTTGCGTAGCAAAGAACATGCATAGTAAGTTTATCCGGTTTTAATAACTTGTAAAAAAATGATATAGATCACTATAATATTAAAAGAATTATATCATTAGTTGTAATTTGATTGTCTAAAAGATATTTATTCGGTCGATTTCATACTTTAAAATTCTGATTTGATTGATTCTTTTAATCCTCCTAAAAAGTTTAATCCTCCTAAAAAGGAAAACGCAAAAAAAATCAATATTATTTAGCAATAATTGATTTGCACAATTGTATTGCTCCAAAAAATTTCCTACTGAAATTCTTGATATTCAATTTGTAACGTTATTGAATCTTTGATAATTATATTTGTAATTATATTTGTAATTGGATTAGAACGCGTAATAATAGTAAATCCTGAAATACGTAATTAATATTTATTATTAGTGATTAATATTATTATAATTAATATAATATATTCTCTGAAATATTCATTTCAGAGAGATAATTAATCAAATCATGCAATTCAATGGATAAATGTCAATTAAACGGATCTTTAGGCACTCGTAAAATAACATACGATAATATAACAATGATAATCATATAAATCATATTAATTAAAAATTAAAAAGGAAAGTGAAAATGTTTAAAACGCTAAAACCGAGCAACTTCAACTTTCCAGAATTCTAGCAGCTCGAAAATTTTCTCGCGACAGTATCGCAAAAGTATGAACGAATGAAGCACAAGGGATACATCGCGCACAGCCGCGCTTTGACGGCGATGAGCGAAAAGGCATGCACGGTCGCGATCGATATTTAATATTTGTCCTCGCCGTTGCCAGTAGCGCGCTTTTTCTCCCTCTTTTCGACATACAGTTCAAATTTACTTTGGAATTTTTGCACAGCGATTTTATTACGGCGAAAGTTTAACCGCCACGAGAGAAATCCGTTCTTTCCTTTCGCGAAACTCCTTTCGTCTCGTTCGCGATCGCGTCGCTGACGCCCGTAAAAGGAGCCGCCTTTATGCGGCGCGCTAAAGTCTTGCGCGAGCGTAAGAGAGAGAGAGAGAGAGAGAGAGAGAAGAGCAGGCTTTTTTTATCCGTTGAAAAGCGGCGTCGGGACTTTTTCCTTGGCATGGAATCCAAACCGCGCAGACTTTTTCTTTTTGTGGTCCGCGCTCGGATAACTCTGGACTTTCCCTTTCTTTCTCTTCTTTTTCTATCTTCTCAGTTGCCCCCGTTACTCGCCGCTCTTTTCACGGCTTCTCTCTCTCTCTCTCTCTCTTTATCTTCTTCTCTTCTTCCCCGTGTCTTTTCTATCGTCTCATCCCGGCCGAGATGCACTTCTCCGTGGCTTTATTTACGTGTTTTCGGCCGGGTACGAGTGTCCTCGAGTCGTCGCGAGAGCACTCGCCCGCACACTTATCCTCCTTCGAGGCTCTCGTAAAGAAAGCTTTAGTTGAGAATCATTGCGTTCCTCGCTGAATCGATGGGTGTGTCCAGTGTAACGTTGAGGGTAATGGAATTATATCAGAGTTTCTTTCTTTTTCGTCGCAGGCATGCGAAACTACGTCGACACATTCCGCGAAAATCCTTTAACCGAACGTTTACAAGGATAACAATGAAATCTGGTAGTTTGTGAGAAATAAATCGAGACTGTAAGAAATAATTCGAGGAAATATTTCTTTTTATTTTCTTGGATTATATCTTTTTTTTCACTAAGCTTACGAAAATTTCATTTAAAAAAAAAAACAGATTATATTAATAAATAAATAAATAAATAAATAAATAAATAATAAATAAAAAATAAATAAATATTAATAAATCAATGAAAAAGATCAATAGCATCATAATGTAGATATTAAAGCGTAAAACAGCTGTTGATTTAAATTAAATTACACAAATGTATTTCTCTCGATAAAATATACATTAAGTCATAAATATATCACGATGATTAGCTCGATGCGCATTGTTTTGCCCGTCAATCGATACGGGAATTACGCGCGATAATTTAAACGCGCGCGCTTGTTTTGTAAATATTAAACGTTGATAATAACGCGATGAAATATCGTTATTGTTTCGTTCGCATTCAATATGCGCGGCGGCGTTGACTCGAAACTACATTCGCTCGCTCGTATTAACCGGAAATATGAAGCGCTGGTCCGTTCGCGGGCGACCCGAAATCCTCAACGTCAAAGACGGCGAGAATCGCGTGTTAGCGACGAGGAAATTGAAATCCATAAAGTATAAATGGCGAGACCGGAGGTTCGAGAGATTTAACCGGCATCGCCATTTCCCATCGCCCACCTCATTATTTCCTTTTCGCGCATTCCCGAGAGCCGCTGCCGCTACGTGTCTGGAATGTTGCACGGATGCCGTGCGATATATAGACCCGCGCGATCGTCTCCGGAGACGAAAAGATGATACACCAGGTGTTGCCGCGCTCCGAAGCCCTGCGGCTACGGTAAGAGCACCATATGGTCGCCCCATTCGCAGTGGCGTATCACGTTTCGTGGTGGCCACCGTCCCTTGCTTCTTTGTGTCATTCGATGTATCTATATTTAACACGGTTACACTGCCGAATGAAACGTGTAACATGCGTTTCATACGGCAAGGTGTTTATGCAGGGTGTCTCAACCATCGCGTTACTTTTTTCCTGTGAATTTGAATCGACTCGGAATCGATCAAAAAATGCATAAAAAAACAGTACTTATTAGATATGCAGTATTTTATATTATATCGGTATTTTTTATTTGCGGTTAAATTTATTTTAGAATAATATTTTTTGTTTATTAAACGAAAATATTGACAATTATGTCTCATACGTAGTATTACTTAATTAATTATGTGCAGATTAGATGAATCTATCGCATTTTTATGTATCAGTAAAATCAAATTTCTGAGAATAATTTAAATAAATTTATGCGCTGTTTTACAAAACATAATATGTCATATGATTGTTTGAAATTTTCCGATGCGTTTGAGAACCACGACGCCCCTCATTTGTATGTCGATCAAGTTCGTAAGTAGCACCGATGGAAGCAAACATACTGTACGCATATTCCCAAGGTGGTTTTATAGAGGGTAAACGCGGCAATGAACATGGAACTTTTCTACGTCAATTAAGTTCCCGCATGGAAAGGTGTAATCTAACAACTCGCTAAATACTCTCGATTTTTTTTCCGTAAAAAAAGAAAGTCTCCAAGCGAAAACTTGAAATGTAAAAAAATGCTATCCTCTTAGAAGTGACTTCTTACATTAATCATTACATAAGAACATAATAAGAAAATAGGGATGAATAAAAATATGTGAAATATGAGAAAATTATATAAATTTTAATTTTTGAGACAGAAAAGTTTCCAACTTGGAAATTTAAAAAATTATGAAATTTTAAAGTTATATGGAGAATGTAATAATATACTGCTCAAATATTTGCTATTTTTATTTTATTACTCGTAGATGAAAGAGGAAAAAAGCTTTAGAGAAAAATTATATCTTTTAATATATACCATATATGTAACATTTTTAATATATAGTTTATTGATTTTTTTTATTTTTTTATTTAACATGATATAATGAAAAAATCTACTACATAAAGAAAAGTAAATGCAATTAAAATTAAAATTGAAAATACAAATAAAGATGATTATTTAAATAATTATAAATAATTTTTAAGCAATTAGAAATTATATTAAAAACACTTTAGATATAGATACGAAAAAGATAACTTTCGTCTGTAAAATTTTTTTATATCTCCTTTCGTCTACGAATAATAAAATAAAAACGAGAAATGATCCAGTGCTCGCAGATTGAACTTCTTCTCGAAGTAGATTCGCGCAACAAATTAAGTAGCGTATTTTTTATCACACAAAACGTTCTTTATACACTTGCAAAGAGGATTCAGAATATTTAAAGACAAGAACTAAAATTTAAGAAGAAATTACAAGTCCTCTAAAATATATCGAGAAACTTTAAAAGACCCTTTATCAAGTTTGAAACTAGTCAGTGCAAAACTCATGCTTCCGCGATAAATATTCGCGTTTCGAATTCAATTACACTCCACGGCTGTTGGAGCTCGCACGTCATATGGCGTCGTAAATATCACACGTACTGCTTCACGCCGGATCGGACGCTATAAACGTTCGCATAACTGCCTCGAGAATTGTTACAGTCGCGGCTGCAGCCTGAAAGTGCATGTGGTCGCTTGCTTGATCGATCGATCGGGAAAACAATGGGACTGACCAGACTCGACACGACTTTAAATAGGCGCGATCGAGGTTGCGTTCTCTGATCAGTGTTTAGATTCGAGAAGATCGATCGATGCGAACGAAATAAAATTGCGAAAGCAGCCTTGCTTGATAATTAATTATAAAATGAGAAATGCCAGATTTTTATTTTTGATTGACGAAAAAATGATACAATTTGATTAATCATAAAGAACATTATCTGGATGTTAAAAAAGGATAAATAAGACAATCGGTTGAATAGAAAAAACTGTACATGAAAAAATATAGCGAAAAATATATGAAATAATTTTTTTTATTTATAAAATATCATTCTGCGCTATTATCATGATTATATGAGAAATAAATTGAATTTATGCGATTGTATTATCCGAGCATGTAACTCTGTAAACAAATTTAGGAAATGAATCACATTTATCATTATTTATATACCAAGCGCGATTGAAATTTTGTGCCTCGAATGCGTAATAATTCCAATTAACGAGCGGCAAGTTGACTTTGCGTGCAGCAACGTACATTTAATCCAAGTTATTGAATCGAATGGGGAGAACGTTTTAACGGCATCGTTACCAGACTTTTCCCACGAACGCGGTTAGCCGATCGCGCCGAAAGCGCTTAACGTAGAATACAGAATTTTTCGGATAGTGGTAGCAGCTAGCAAAAAAAAATTAAAAAATAAAAAAAGAGAGAGAGAGAGAGACGAGACCGAAAAAGCGTCCCATGCCGCGGGTTACAAGCGGTCGATAAGCCGGGATGCTTTTCGAACGTTTCGGAACTGTAGTAACCGAACTTCGTTATACACATGCTGCACGACGAGCAAAATTGCGAGCTATTTTCGCTCCTTGATAATGCAGAAATGCTGTCGCTTTGAGGGCTTCGCGATGCGTCGGAGAAAAAGACACTAGCTGCTTTCACGTTCGAAATAGAATTCATATAAGCCAGGGAAACAACGAACAGATGAAATTATACAGAACTTTCCAAGAGTTGTGTGCGCTTTTCTCTAATTTTTCGGATCCTTTCGAGAATTTGTATGAGATTTAAAATATAAGTCTTCTCTTCCGCACATTTTTTCATCGTTTTAAATATTTTTCCCCGATGAAAAATTAAAGTAAAAATGCATGTAATTATGCGTCGCGGCGTCGCAGATGGGAGAACGCGAGAAGAGCGTCATTGCGGTCTGACGTTTCACCGGAAGGACACGAGTCCCGACCGCACGTTAGGCAAGTAAGTACCGCAAGATTTCGCGGACGTTACTCGACATCATCCAGGCGATCTCTCGGGTTACGCGAACCGGCGTAACTGGAACGCGTAACAAAGGCTCTCGCGGCGAGAGAGAAGGCAGTGGAGAACTCCGGTTCTCGATAAGTAGAGCATGAAGCAAACGGGCATGAAACAGTCGGAGGAGGCGGAGAAAAGCGTCTGAATGCCGCATCGAGAATACTGCGGGAATCATATGCACGGCGGACGTTTCGGTTCCTTTGACGGTCCCTTTTTGTTTACCTAGTCAGACACTTCCGGTGAAATGATATCGCGCTGGCTTTTTATCGCCTTCAAGAGAGACGCTAACGACTGCGTCAATCTTTCGTCATTGAAGCTTCATATTTTCATTTTACACACTTGTATATCTTTTATTATTGCTATCTTTTAGAGCAATTATAATGACTTATTTTTATAAAAATAAAATAAACAATATAAATAATATCATTGGCAATAAGAGTCTAGTGTGGTTAACGTTACACAAATAATTTATTAAAAATTCAAAAAAAGATATTCATGAATAGATATAAATGTAATCGAATCGCGAACGTTTCGACCCTATTTTTGGGTCATCTTCAGCGCAACAAGAAGGCAGAGTACTAGTCAAATCTTGTCGTTTTTGAGACGATGATCGGTCTCTCTCCACCCTTTGTTGGGCCAGCATTTTCGATGTTTGGGAGTAAGTTGAACCTTTCATTAATTTTTTTATATTTTTTTTATATTTCTTAACTTGTTCTGTTTATTTCAATTATATATTATTAATTTGCTGTTATTGTTTGACTTCTCTACAGACATCATCAAAATGACATTAATAACGAGACACCGCTTCAACTATAAGATTTTTTAATTCTTTACCATTGTTTTAATTTTTTAAAAATTATTGTAATAACCTGATTGTATAATCTGCCTTCTTGTTGCGCTGAAGATGACTCAAAAATAGGATCGAAACGTTCGCGATTTGATTACATTTATATCTATTCATGAATATCTTTTTTTGAATTTTTAATAAATTATTTGTGTAACGTTAACCACACTAGACTCTTATTGCCAATGATATTATTTATATTTAATTTTATATTTGTTGAGTCTGACATCTTTAACTAAAATAAACAATATTAAAAGCTCCTCGAAATTAACAAATTAAAATGAATAGTAAAAGGCAGTAAAGAGCCAACACAGTTGTATTAGGGCGTGAAAATTCTTGATTGATGGAATAAAGAAAAAAGATCCTTAAAATTGATTGTCTTGTAAAAGAATTTTCACGCCCTACAACTACGTTGGCTTTTTACTGCCTTTTACTATTCATTTTAACTTATTTTTATATTTAAAAAATTTATTTTTTAATTTATTTTTTATATTTTGAATGTAAAATTTTCTTTTAAAAATGAGCAGTACTCTTTATTTTCAATCTATTTATTTTTAGCTTATACATAGAGACGTTTAAAAGCCGCCGATTAAATTCGGACTATCGTATTTCGTGATAAAATCTGGATTGTAATTTTAATAATATTTCCTATCAATCTAACATATTTACATTGACTGACGGCAACATCATCGAGATGCTGAAATTAATCTCGTGCGTTTCTCCAATTTAAATATTTACATTTGCCACACACACGTACACTAATGAGACGCCTCCACGTTTAATAACATCACGCTCGACGGCTTAAAGTTACGGTATTGTACAATCTACGCTTCGCATCTCGTATCGACGCGTCATTCGATACGCCAGCTCTACGATAACTCACGATAGCTCACGATGAGTAAGCTCAGCAAAGCGATTTTACAGCCGTGTCTCGCGTTCGTGACGATCGCTCGTCCGATGTGCGTTTTACGCGCGGCCGCCACGTTCGTTACACGAGCGATCGCTCCTCTCTCGGGCTAAATAAAAACTCGAACTGGATACTTTCGCTTTGACAATCTCGCTTCGCGATCTCGTGTGCGCACTCGGCTCGCTAACCAAGCTAGCTAACCGCGGATTGACCCGATTACTCAGGAATCGATACGAAGATTCATCTAGTGAAAAGAATTTGGAGTATGTAAAGTTGATCCCCCCCCCTTCGTAACTTTAAGTGCTTTTCGATGCTTTAAACTATTATTTTTTTAAACCGGTAAAGAACTTTAAAAGTCTTAAGAGGCTGTTAAATTTTTTTATTAATTTTTTAAATTTTTAATAAAGGGGATTTCGTATACTTAAAATTTAATAAAGGGTCGATTTCGTATATTTAAAATTTTATTCTTTTTCTAGCACGAGATCTTTCGGTAAATTTTAGCGTATATTTCCGAATTGCTTTTTCATCCGTATCGATGGCGAAAACAAAATTTAATTGTATTTGTTACGTTAAACGCGAGTTTAATCGCGTTATTGTACGTACAAATGAAAGCAGTTAATTACAAATATGTAAATAATGTTTTAATTAAATTCTCTCGAATCTGTGACGTAAACTTCTCAATATTTCTCTAAATTTTCTCTCTATCTCTCTCTTTCTTTCTTATACATACGTTTTCATACAAGTTACAACTTTTCTAGAATAAGAAAAAAAATAAATAAAAATAAATAAAAAAAAATAAACAAAATAAATAGCAGGTTTTTGCAAAGTAGTTTATTCATGAACGAATGTATGTAATCAAATTGTTAAATTTTAATCGAAAACCTCGATGCTGCTAAATTCTGCAATGTATCATGATATCAAAAGAATTGTTGCATGGTAAACTCGATATTTTCTCTTTATATAAATCATTCTTTTGTCTCGCATTTCAATAAAAAAAATTAAAACAGGAAACTTGAGTGGAACACGATATTCGCATCGACAATGCTTTACGATCTGATATCCACGATTATAGTTCGCTAATATTCGCGCTAATATTAATTTATTAATTTAAAAGCGACATTGAAAATCGCAAAAAGAAGTTTGTTCTTCTTGAAAACATCAAAAATTCGAGAGATCAGCTGTTCTTGAAATTCAATCTGAAATCCGCTAACATTTTTTTTTACGAAATTACAAGTATACTCTTCAATAAGAGAATATCGATCCACATTTGATTAAAACATGGTTTCTCAAAATTTGTCAATGTATTATCGTATAAAACATTTTTTTCAGCCTAAATATAATTTTCTGTTATATTAAAACGTATATATTTATTAATAATTATACAGATTATATTTATACAATTTTAATTTAACAATTATTTTCAATTCTATCAATTTTCTCTATTTATTATACGTGAAATATTTCGCTCTTCTGTATTTCTCTCTTACCTTTCTACTAATATATTTATTCAAGCATGGTAAATTTTTAATTTTCAAAGCATACCGCGCGCTTCTTGTTGCGCAAGAAATATGATCATCTCTGCAAAAAAAAAACAGAGAGAATCATGACTCGTGATGCTCTTTTCTAATAAATCCATTAGTCTCCAACGTCGCCTGACTACTTTAGAAAATTAATATCAGCCTGGTTCTGAGAGTTCCTCAATTAATGCGCGTACGCTTCTGGAAAACCTGTGCACTTAAAAGAAAAAGAAATATACGAACGATATCCTCTACATCCTCCAGCTCTTTAAATCCTCCAGGATACTAAATTAACCCGCTTAATGTCTTCATCACTACATTTTATCTTCTTTCTAC
Source organism: Camponotus fellah (assembly GCA_030586385.1). Lineage (NCBI taxonomy): Eukaryota > Metazoa > Arthropoda > Insecta > Hymenoptera > Formicidae > Camponotus > Camponotus fellah. The sequence goes on from JAPIVC010000462.1 coordinate 694,690, forward strand.
GATACTTTTATTTATGTATTATATAATTCTTACGGATATGAAATATAAAAAAAGGAGGAAAAAGATGAAAAAGAAATTATCGCTTTTACGCTAGCCTTTTATCTTTTTTCATAAAAGCTGAGAATACGTTATAAAAACTATTAAGCAATTTATGAAACGATTACTGCGAAGCATTTCCAGGATGGGAATGATTTAAAAGGGCAGCTTGGGAAATATCTTTATTTAGGAAGCTTCGTTGATACTGATGGTGGAATTATACGCACACAATCTTCGTCGAAGCATTATTTTTTAGGAAAAATAATGCCTCCGTTAATAGCTCCGAGCAATACTTTTTGTAAGCTTTTTTCCATGCGTTTCAATGAATCATAATCCACCGTCGAAAAGGAATTTTCTTTGCTTCGATAGTGTTATCAGTAAAAGATTTGTTCTTTTTTCTCGATATGGTACTTTCCATAAGCAATATTTACTCTCTAATCTTCCACGTTTCCTTAAAATGTACGCGTTGAAGCGAACAGCGTATGATGCTGTTTAATAGTTCAGGTTTGCGAAACAGACGAGTCAAGACAATCGAAGAGGTTCCATTTCTTTGACGGTGATTTGTGAAAACATAATTGGCACTATACGATTCGTTCAACGCGTATTGTTTTTGACGATGAACGACACGTGTCGTACACGTTGGACAGATGGCGTTCAGACTTTTCTCGCTCGGACTTAGAGAATAGTGTGCTCAGAATTCGACAGGATATCGGCAGCACTACTGATTTGGCAGCTGTCGAGCATGTTCGGCACTCGTCCAGCTGCCACGGTCAATTTCTCACCGCCCCTTTCCGTTAGGGCTGCAATTACTCCTGGCTCGGCCCAGGTCGGCTTAATCGGTATACAATCTGTGATGCAAATCTGCAATCTCAATACGGCGCGTTTCGGCGGAATCTCGCAAGAGTGCCATGATTATTGATTTTTATAATTGACGTTGTTAAGTTAGAAAGAAATTAAATTTTTAAAAATATGTCTTGAGATAAATCGAATCCTTTTATATCTACAATTTAGAAAAAAAAAACACGTGTTTCTGAATAAATAAAGGATCTTTAATTAATATGTTTTTACATATTAATTAAAAATAATTTGATTTCTTTATTTCTCTCCTATATTTTTATTATATACTATTATATTATACTATTTATTATATTTTTATATTTATATTATACTATATTTATTATATTTTATTTATTATATATTTTATTATATTTTTATTATATTATTTTTATTATATATTTTATTATTTTATATATATGAAAATATATATTTGATTTACTAGTATTAAAAATATATATCATTTTATGTTATATAATATTTGCATTCAATTATTAAAATATTAAGTTTGACATTCGAAGAGTAAACTTTTCGTACGTTTACTTAAATAATATAAAGAACACAAAAAATAACAAAAATAAAAAAAAATGATTTACTAGATTCGTATATGCTACGTGTGTACACCTTGTCAGCTTCACAATAATCGTAATCATACAGGGCGAACCCTTCCATCGCGTTTCGGATCCTCATGGGAATCGTTTATCGTCGTGCAAGGATTTCTCGCCGGTAGCCAGGAGCATTATTCGATATTCCACGCGCGGAGAGAAAGACGTCCTCCCTCGCTTCCTCTCGAATCGCCTGGGCCCACACTCCTTTCCCTCTAATTCCTTCCTGTCCCTCAGACCCGGAATCTGTCGTCCGCGAAGTCTCACGAGTCTGACTTGAATTTTTTATTAAATCCTCGCTTTTCTTTCGATAATGCTCTCGTTCTCGTATCGAGATGAAATACGATTTTCGCCGCATTTTCGAAGGGGCCCCTTGCGCCCACTGGGCTTTATTTACTTTCACTCCTCCCTCTTCCTCCTCCAACTTCCGATTTCATACCCCTTTGCATGCTTTTCAATTGGATGCTCATAGCTCGACCCCTTCGTTGCGCTCTCTCTGTACAAATCAGAAATGAAATTCTTTCTCGTGTGGCTTCCATGTGTGCACAGGTGTCCCGTTTATTCTGCTATTTGAGGGCGACCGCGTTTATGTATACACACGTGAACGACGAGAATGATAAAAGAGCGAACGTATAATAATCCTTTATGCTTGGGGAAAACATCATGAATGTGCTTTCATTTAGTATTTGAAACATCTCTCTCTCTCGTAGCACGCAAATAGAACTCCGTTGATTTAGTACTCTTGCAATAATTCGCAGGTGTTCATCCAGATTTAATTTGTATTCGCAATCTAAAGGTTTTAAGAACTCAAAGAGATTACAAATGTATGCAACAGCTTAAATAAACTTCAATCAAATTTCGCTCGCAAAAAGTTAAATCGGTCAACTTCAAAGTTTGCATTTCCGATGTATTCTGTAGGCACTCGAGATTTCTCCTTTGATTCAATCCCCTGATCGTTACCGTAACGGAAGGTCAAGTTCGCTTTCGTCGGTCGAGTATCCGCTGCAAACGACCAGGGTTTCTTTTTTTATTGGAAACACATTTCTCCGTAATATATAGAATAACAGAGATAATCGAGTATCAACCCCTAGCAACGGATTTCCCTATAACTCGCGCCAAATCCAGCACGGTTATCTCTCTCTCCCTCTTTCCTTCTTCCCTTTCTCCCTCTGTCGCGCTATCTCTCTCATCTTGATTACTCACCTGGGGTTCGCGGCACCAGGTATGCGTACCCGCATGTTTGCTCGAATAATTGACCGGCTGTACGCCATGCACCGGAATAGTCCCCGAGAGTAAAGCCTGCGTAACCGAGAGTCGCTTGAAATTCAATCTACCGCCTCCGTTACGTGCAGAACCGATCACGCCGATAAGGATCGACGCCGGCGATTTGGGAGTCAGCGATCAAAATTGCCGGCGACCGTACGTCGCGACGAGACTCGTACGTTACTCGTCGTATATAGGCTCGGCTTTTCAAAATCGATAACATTCGACGATATTGCACGCGCGACGCTTATTCGGAGTATTCCTCTAACCCTCCTCTGTTACTCTTTAATAGAGAACTGGCTCGGTTGCTTCACTGATGAAACACGACTTGCAGATATAACATGTTTTACGCGATTCGATAAAAGTGAAAAAAATTTTTTAATTAATTTTAATTAAATTTTTTGTAATATTTTTATAAAAAGGATTTTTTCAATATTTTCACATCGATTACATTTTGGATTTTTCGCTTTCTAAGGGATATTCAATCATAATTCCGCGTAAAAAAATGTTAGATAGAAAATTAAAAAATTAAAAAATTATCGCGATTCTCATTTGTCTCGAACACTTTTCGTTTGAAATCATAATAACTGAGCTTTCAACTGAGAAATCAATAATTTCCGTTCTGATTAACTTTGATCTCGAGTCCGCGACATCATATCGGAGAAGATCAACAACAAAGAGCAACAAGGTGGGGCTTCGCGAAAAGGAGTTTTAAACTCTAGCCGTTAAAGCGAACGAGCGGATTGGTTTTCGCAGTAAAATCCCGAGGTGCTTCGCGATCCGCGTTCTTAGACGTCGAGAGGAGCGCTGGAGAGGAAGTCTTCGTCGACGTCTTTCCATGGTATTACGACCGCTTATTTCTCCGCTCCTCCGTCAGCGCGAGCTCCTCGGGAAATTTTCTCGTCCCGTTGCATCTCCCTGGGCAAAGTACATCGTGAAAGGTTTGTTAACTTGGCGAAAAGTGCACCGCATTGCTGTAGGAGTGCTTCGCGGAATCACTCTTAAAAGGCGCGGACACAATACTTGCTTCTCCAATCAAAGCAACAGCTACAATGCAAGATACATCTTTGAACTTTTAAAAAGATCGAGATTAATTTCGAAATGAAATGATACCTTCACCTTTTATCTCGATAAACGTTTTATCTCGATAAACATCAAAGGACGAAGATATATTATTTTTCGCGATGTCATCTCTCGCACTCGCTTTCGCTCGACTGTAAATAAATAACACTAGATAAAGTTACTAATATCTATCGCATGATTCACCTGTCTAACATGCTCTGCGAATTGCTTGGGAAAGTTGAGTGGACCCTGAGAGAAGCGCGCTCACGTTCGCTCGCGTTCGACTACGATAATGTAATACGCGTAACATTATTATTGTACGTCCTTATAATTAGATTATAGCCGAACATGACCGATAATTTAGTCCCGTTAATGGAGGGCACAATTCATCTCGTCGACGCGGGCCGGCCCGCCCGGGCCGAAATGCTTTTCACGCGTACCTGTGCAAATATGTGCGCTGGCGCCACGTTGTAGCTGCAGCTGCATGCATGGACCGCTTCCAACGTGCATTGTGCGGCGGAAGCGGCTTTTTGACCACCGCCGGGGCAAAACAATGCGAAAGAAACGCTGGATAGCGCGTGCACACGCCCATCGTACAAAAAGTAACCAAGTGCTTTTCGGCGCGTATACCATATGCAACGCGTATGCGATGGCAACAACGGCGTCTGGCCGCTGACGTCTGGCGAATCGTCGCGCGAAACCGTGCAAAAGCGACGGCGTATATCGAAATTGTGAGATACCGAAAAAAGAGAGAGAGAAGTAGAGATACGAAACCGTTCGTTATGTGCACGCCAAGGTAAATATCGGCATTCTTCACGTTGCGCCCGTTGAGGCGGTACTTTATGCATTTGCATAGAAAAAAATGTCGAGGAAACTCTATCGACTTTTTTAAATTTAATACTTGAGTTGTCGACCGATCAATAATACATTTTCCTTAAATGATTTAAAAAGAATGTTACTGGTATTATATAGTAGATACTTGAAAAAATTATTTATATAGATACTTAAGAAAATTATTTAAAAAATGTCGAGAAAACTAGCTATCGATTTTTTAAATTTAATATTCGAGTTCAATATTCGACGGATCAATAAGACATTTTCCTTTAATGAATTTAAAAAAAAATATTACTGGTATTATGTAAATACTTAAAAAATTATTTAAAAAATTTAAAAAATGAGAAAACTGTCTATCGACTTTTTTAATTTAATACTTGAGTTAATCGAATACTCGGCTGATCAATAACATATTTTCCTTAAATAAATTTAAAAAGAATTACTGGTATTATATAGGTACTTAAAAAATTATTTATATACATACTTAAAAAAATTAATTTAAAAATGTCGAGAAAACTGTCTATCGACTTTTTTAATTTAATACTTGAGTTACTCGAATACTCGATCGATCAACACATTTTCCTGAAATGAATTTAAAAATAATATTACTGATATTATATAGATACTTTTTAAAAATGTCATCTCTTATTACGTAAAAAATGATTCTTTTTGGGGCTAACTCGTAATGTTATGTTTGGTTTGGCATGCAGAGAAAAAGATAAATTTATATTATATTTCATGAATTGGACATTTTCACGTTGTTTGCAGAAAAACAACATTGATACTTTATGTGCACGCAACCGCAGATTTTTCTAAAATATCATCATATACCTGTTACACTTTATATCACTATGTTTATTTTATTTTTAAATTATTATTTACATCGTGCACATCGGCAAAACGCTATGACAAAATATGGTGCATTTATTCTTTCAGTAACATCACAAATCAAGATTCATAGCTGACCACAATTTTCGCCAGAGTAATATATTTTTCCTGCAAAAGTGTTGCGTGTTTATTTTGCCGCGAGTACATTATAACTTCAATATGTGACATGTACAAATATTGACGTATCAAAAAGAATGAATAATAACTATATTCTTTTTTATTATTATTAACTGAAACTTTTCAATTGAAACATGTATTTGTACGTACAATTAAAATTAACATAGTTAAATATCATAATTTTTATTTATTATAAAAGTTACTCTAATTATCATCTTCTCTCTCTTTCTCTCGTTATAATCCAGTACAAACGATAAAGCACGGGGTCGATTAACGAGATAAATCACGAGATATTTCACGAATAACGCGACGGAATAATTATAAACCATAAAATCTCGACGATTATTTTAAATTTTTTAATCCCCTACACCCACTAAAGTACTATATCGATCACAATTAGCGCGACGAGTGACATCGCGGATCACGCGATAATACCGAATAGAATAAATCAACCGGGATTGTGGGACACGAATGGCAGCGCGCAATCCAACGGACGACCCTTGTTAATTATTGTGCCCAATTAGCCGCGGTTTCGGATGCTAGCTCTCACGTGTCCGTCAGAACGTGGAATGAACAAGCGGTCGGTCCCCCTCCTCTTTTCCCCTCGTCCCTCCCCTCCCTTTTTCCCCAAAAAGCGAGCTTTCCGTCGAAAGCGCCAGTATGCCAAGGTGCATTGATGCGCTTTTCGACAATGCACAGCAGTAGCGTGTTGCACCTGCATCAGCGGGGAACATGACAGCTCGCGGCGACGTATAATCGATAGCCCCGGTCGCGTCGATGATTTCGATTACGGGCTTGGCTAATGACTTTCAGGCTCGAACGAATTAACTACACTTCGCGAGATCGACATGGGCATGTCGTCGTCGTCTGTTCCGAACATTCGCGCGATCCGATATTGCGAGAACGTGCGAAACTGCCTGCTCCGCTCAATCGGACGCACGTGTCAAAAATTATCGTCGATAACTCTCTCAAAGATGAAATTCATGCCACGTCGTGTCATGTCGCAAACATTTTGAATTACATTTTCAAAGTAAAGATGAAGTTAGTCTTCAGTAGTATATAGCGCAATCAATAATTATTATAATATAACATCCTCTCTAATAATATAAAATTATGAATAATTAATTGGATATGAATCATAAAATATATTATGTATATATATATATATATATATATATATATATATATAAATAGTGTAACATATGTGACAAATGTCTTAATATATGATTTTTGTCGTTACACAGTAAAAAATTTTGTATTAAATTTAACATATTTCACATGTCCCAATTTATCTCTAATTTATACTCTAATTTTAATGTTAATTTAACAGAAGACAAGTATGTAAATAAATAACACAAGTAATATGTTTCAAAATTAACACAAAAGTGTAACACTTAAATTTTATCTGGAAATAAAGTTTATGTTAAATTAACATATTTATAATGTTAAATTTAATTAAAAAATTATTTATTTAATTAAATTTAATTAAAAGAAAATGTTATTCTTACATTTTTATGATAAATAACGGAAGAGATATGTCGATTTAACATATGAAAACTGTTATAGAGAGAAAAATAACACAACTTATTTGTTCATTTTAACATATAACTTATTTCAAAAATTCGTGCATTTACATATTAATTATGTTATTTTAACTCTTAGAAACGGTGAATATTAACTCAATACAGAAATGTCAAAATAATACAACGATAATATGTTACATTAACATAAGAGTATGTTAAAAATTTAACACAAAAATTTTTACACGAGAAAATTTCAACAGAAATACAAAATGTTTTTTACCGTGTAACAATTGTTACATGTGTTACATAATTGTACTTTAAAGCAATTATTTATATCATTGTACCGTACAAAAAATATTTAATATTTCAGAAAAATATAGACAACAATAATTATTAACATATGTATATATTATGAAAGACTTATTATTATAAATAAAAATTATGTAATTTGTTAAAATTTGCTAATAGCGATATTTCGAGTAAATATTTACACAGCACATCTAAAAAGTTTGTTAATAGAATATTAATGTCATGGCAATCGATCTTTTTATTGTCAGCCGTCAAAGGCTTTTAGTACGTTTCTCTATGATGGAGCTCGGCCAATAGAAAGTGCAATTCCTACTGACCTATGAGTTTCACATGCATCCTTAATGAAGCCTTTTCACCATGGAATAATATTAGCATTGATAGAATATCGATGGAAAACGAATAAATATTTGGCTTAGAAAGTTTAATCGTTGTGGTGAAATTACAATATCAAAGATTTACTAACCCTGTGTAACATAATTTATCTATTATTTCTCGATAATTTGTAGAGTAATATTTAAGTTTCATTTTGTACGAATATTTAACTTATTATTCATATATTTGCTTACGATTCTCGATAAATCAATATCAATTAATTTTTCATTTTAATTTTTTAATTTTATTTCAATCTCGATAATATAAAGCATAAAATAATGTACAATACAAGAGGAGCATAAAATATTATTAAGAAAAGCAAAAAATAAAAAATTATTTAAAGACTGTTTCGCGCCACACGATACGGTCTGTGCGAAATAATATTTCTTTCTAAAAATTATTATATCAAAATTTTATTCGCATCTCGTCATTTTGATTGACTCGGTGACCGACGTTTTTTTCAATATCTATCGAATACAATGCGAAATAAAATGTGGAATGCGTGCATGCGCGAGCATCTGGAATCGATCTCCAAAATTGAATCAAACCAAAACGGAAATTGCGTAATCGCGCGAGTCCTCCCTATGGGAGAGACAGCCTACTCGGGGATGTTTCTGCGAGCGCGCACACACATTGGGTGCCAACGAAAAGCATCATCGAGGGAATTTCCCACGTCCTTCGCTCATCATCCTCCATGTCCCTCCCCTCCCCTCCCTTCCCCTCTCTCCTCTCTCTCTCTCTCTCTCTCTCTCTCTCTCTCTCTCTATCCTTTGCTCTCGACCACCGATCGACTATCCATTCGGATGGGGAACCAGGGGTTTTGGTTTGCATTCGGAGCATGTCCGCTAACCGAACGCGTCTCGCATTCTATCCGAAATAACGCACTCTCGACCGAAGCATTGTTCCGGAATGACTCCTGCCATCCGTTGTACTTTAATCGCGCGCGCGATTATTATTTTTCCAGCTCTAAGTTTTTCCTAGCAAAGTTTTCGGTCTCTCTGCAATTTGCGAGGAAATTGCGCTTTCCGCATCCGAAGCCAAGAAATTTAAAGAAGTCGCTTTCCGCTCCTCGTTATTTCATATCCTGTACTGTTGAGGGATAAATTCATGTGCCGCATATATAAATTTAGTGTAATAAATTGTTCTGATTATTTAGTCATAGAATATATTGATGGGATGTTGATGAGCCTATAAAGAATGCAATTTATATATAAATGTTTAAATACACATGTATAAATATAATTTAAGAAAATTGCGTTCTTTATAAATTTTTTAAAATTCTTTATATGTTTATCAACATCTTATTAATATTCTATGATATTCTACATTAATTTTATACATATATATATACATCTGACTCACTTTTATTGAGTGAAGCGAAATAATAATAAGAGAAGATAGGATAGAGAAACAGAAACATTTTGTTCGTACGATCGTTCCAGGAATTAGCTCGACACGAGGATATACAATATAAACATGCTTTCCTTATTTGAAGAACACGAAGCGTATTCAGGATAAAACACTGGGGAGAAACTGAGGGGATTCGGACGAATCCTGGAATTAGAGAAATGATCGGGGAAGGGATGCGAGGCGCTCACGCCATACAAAATATTCTGAGTGAATCAACTGACAAGCAGTTGCGTGCAGATTTCCGAGATACTCTGTTCTATTGAAAACTAGTTACAATGTATTATTTTTCGATCGAGCAAGGATATTAAAATCGAAATATCGTCGTGTCACGAATATTGACAAGAAATTGGCAGATTTGTGAGCGATTCGCGAAGCACGGATTAAACTTTCAAACTCTTTCTCGCGATTTCATCTTTAGTTGCAAAATGTTAAACGCAATATATAAAAAACGAGAATGTGGAATAAAATGTTATCATCAAAATAGAATATTTTCGATTATGTTGTAATTATAGGTAATTTTAATATAATAGAATCAACGTAAGATTCGATATCAAATGACGGATGGACGCCATCACTCATACACGATTAATCGGACGCTTCGAAATTTTGTGACAGAAATTATAATAATTGACGTGTGAACTTCTAACATGTGTGTCATATCCTCACTACACAGAGAAAAATATTATTCTACTGCCAAGAAAAGCGATTACTCAGTTTATTTTTCTTTTTTTAAGTAGTAGCTTTCTTCAACAAAGAATATATTCTTGATAATAGTCTTAAAATATACTCATCACAAGTGTCAAAAAATCTCATGTATATTTAAAAGAAGAATTTATTTTCGCTTCAAAAACATTGCAAAGTTGTATAAAAAAAATCAAACTTACTTTACGCCAACTTTGTGTAGTAAGCAAATCAAATTTTTGTTTTAATTTAATATTCTTGATTAAAATACTTCACTTATTAAAATTCAGAATATATTCAATTAAATTTAATGCTTGTGATAAACTTATGATATATTTGCGGATATACAAACTTATGATATACTTAAAATAAATAATATTTGCTTGAATAAATAAATAATATTTACAGTATACATTTTTCTTTGGGTAGTCGAGGCAAATGAATTTCGGAAGTTCACATACAAAATATCGAATGAAATATCGATGATAGTGATCTTTATTTTAAGGATGAAAAATATCAGACGATTGTTATAAATACATATCTCGCGAATAATGGCGATCACAATATTTAATCGCGATACACGAATAGCAAATATCTCGTCGTCGAAAAAATTCACTTGCATAAACAAATCGCGAATCTCGATTACGATCGCAAACTCACGCGATTTAATATTACACTTCCGAAGCGTATTTACTTTTGTTTTACACGGATTTGTAGTTTCTTTCGACACAAAAAGAACGCGAAAAATATAGCGATGGTTATTTCATATTACACAGTAAATAAAATCGCGAATAATATTTTACTTTTGATATATGTAATATTCATTTACGTGACTAATGATATTTTATTGATAAATAGTTATTATTCATTTATTTATTTATTTAATCCATTAACGAGAAGAAACCTTTTACAATATAATAATTTATAAGATTGATATTAAATTAAATATAATAATAACATTCACATAAACTAAATTACTCTTACATTAGGGAGAGAGAAACATTATAAACATACGTGATATTTTATTTACAGACGATATTACATTCATTTGCTTGCGATAATCGAAAAAGAAACTGTATATATATTGTATACGAAATTATTCCTGAAATCCGACACGAAAATACGCGATATAGAATGTTTATTTCGATAACGACGCGAGGCAGTTCTTGGAAAAAGAAAACTACAGAAACTCGTCGACCGATTCCTGGATTCGAGGGTGGGAGGGGGAAAGGACGCGACCTTGCGCTCATCGCGACCGTCACGAACGTTGCCAGTAGTTGAATTTCGAGCGTGTCGAACGAAGTATCGCGCAATTCTCGTGATTGAGAGGTTAAGTCCTTCGCGAACGATAGTGATCGACGTTTAACCGGTGCGTGAAATGTTCACGGTTAGTCTCGTCGAACGTGTCTCTTCGACGAATATCTTTCTTGGCTACTGACTCGCGAATCGCTCACGCATTTCTGCGTCTGTTAATCATCGAATGTTAATCACCGCGTACGATTATATACCCGAGTGAATGTGCGTCACTTATGGCGGTGTGACGCATTTATGGCGATTGTGTTTATGTGAATTTCGGGAGTGACGAGAAAAAATATCCGGCGAAAATACATCGTGTGATTGCATCACGTTTTAATACAAGTGCCATTAGTGAATAAAAGTTGGATGGATATTCGATCGATCATCGATATTCGAAGCTTCGAACAGAAAGATGGATGGATGGATGGATGATGAGACTCTCATGAGAAGGAAACAGCAGGACGCCTCGTGAGTTTATATAATTATCATATAATTATAATTAGATTTTACTGTAGAAAAAAGGAGGCGATGTTAATAGATTCTATTTTTGTATATCTATCGAAATATATATCAGCATTTGATATATAATAACTCCATATTTAATATTCTTTTTTATATTTTTATTCGTAATAATTTCATATTTTAGTTATTTCCATAAAAATTAACCATTATTGTGTAAAAATCATTAAATGATATAAAAATTGTGGAAAAATATACATTTCATTTTTTACGCAAATTTTAAAAATAATTTTTTTATTATATTACTAATATGTCGAGAACAATTAATAACTAAATAATAATTAAATAATTTTTTATTATATTACTACGATATCTAGAATAAATATTATAGAAATATTAGTAATTTATAATGATTATTACAAATTTTTATAACAATTCTAAAAAGATAATATGATAAAAAAATTATTTTAAAAATTTACATAAGAAAATGAAATGTATATTTTCCATATATATTTTTCCACAATTTTTATTTCAATAATTTGAAAAAAAGTAAATTATTTTTAAAAATTTACTTGGAGTTATTTGTGCGAAATAAAAATGCATTTCTCATTCTTTTTTTTGAGCATTGCATACAACATTATGACAAAAATGATATAACAAGATAGATTGTAAAATAGTATAATAATTGAGCATTAAGATATACAATTGTATATCAAGGATCTATCTCTCAGTCATCTAAAGTGCCTTTCTGTCGGTGTGGGTGTCTAATTTATCCGCGGAGGGATCTTAATCCCTTGCTCAAGGCATTCTTCCGGAACAACTCCGAAACGTTGTTTGATGTAGATAGTTACCGTGGTAACTGAATTAAGAGATTTCCTAGCTAAAGTGCCGTCGTGTTGAATACGTGATTGATGCTTCGCAAGAGTTTCTTACTCTAACTTGACTGACAACATTGTACGTTGTCATCATTTACACATACAGCTTAATAAATATAATTTCTCTTTATACATCAATTTATTCGCACTATTACAACGTACAAAATTGTATCGTCAAATTTCACGTTCATCAACAACGACGCTAATTATCAATTTCGAAAGCGTTAGCAAGACAGAAACATTTTGCCGAAACGTCACCCATCAGAAAGACTCTCGATCTCGATATTAATGCGAGTCAGCTGCGTCGCCACCTCAATCCGCATAAAATTGACAAACGTTACAATAGCACGCTTGTAAAACTGCCAAGCGCCACTCTCGAGCGATCAAGATAGGACAATCCGGTCTCGGCAATCTCGCATCGTTTTATTGCACGACGCGTATGATTTACAAACGTAACACGCCTCTATTCGAACAACTAACTATTATGCAGCGGCAGGCACTTCAGAATATACGATATAATCTACGAAATCCGGCCGCTGATTCCTCGTCCGTTCGAAATTCCAGGCGAGATTTTTCGCGAAACGAAGAGGGAGGAAGAGAGAGGGAGAAAGAGAGAGAGCAAAGCTCGCAGGTTAATAGCCCCGTGTACAAGCGAGCAACATTGGAAAGCGGCTTAAACCTTGAGGACCCTCGACTTGGAGCGATCGACCGCCAACTCGACGCATGTACAACGCATGTATGAAGGGGGGGAGGGGTCGACCAGGGGGGTCTCTGGTGATAGCACCACTCGTACGTATCTCTGGAAAGCCGCTGGAATTCGTATGCCAGACGACCGACGCATTATTATATATCTCGCGCGCTGGGTGCCACCCCGAAAATTCAAACTTGGGGCCGGCCGGCCTTTCTGGCGTCGCGCCAGAATGACACGATCCCCGGATCCTCGGCGGTTACGTTTCACGGTTGTGTAATCGCGCGAGTCCCTCGATATATATATATGTATCCTTCGCCGGTTTTTCCTTTCGCTCGCGCTCCTTTTTTCTCCCCTTTCTGCCTCTCCTTCTCCTTCTCTCTCTCTCTCTCTCTCTCTCTCTCTCTCTCTCTCTCTCTCTCTCTCTCTCTCTCTCTCTCTCTCTTGTTCCTGAATCCCGCGCACATCTTTATTCACCCGACACGCAATGTTCTTACCCCTGCCGGTCGTTTTCAGAGTTGGCGACGAGCTTCCCGCGGCTGACTTATCGCCCTATTGTAGAACTTCTTTATGTAGCTATTCTTAACCAGATAAAAACGCGGCGCTTCCTCTCGTGTGTCAACTAATACTCCGATGAAGACATTAGTCACATTTCTATACTTATCACATTAGGCTTTCTTTGTGCGGTCATATTAAATACATGACGTTTTCCTGCTAATTAAGAAAACGCGTAAAATTAATATAATATTTGAAAATTATTTTTAATTAATATTTTAAATAAATATAATAAAGAAAAATGTGTTGAATTGATAAATAAAATATAACAGAGATAAATACGTCAAATTGTTCAATCGGACGATATTTTTTTGAAATAAAAATATTTTTAATTAAAGAAAAAATATTCATCTGATAATAAAAAAATGTTCTCGTAAAGTACTTTCAGCAAAATATAGATTTAATCTTTTTATCGCGAAATTTGAAATTTAAAAAATATTTGCCACAATTAATGTATACGGTAAAATACGAGGCTCGCATACTTATCAAAACCGCCATTCCTCCCTCCCTTCGTCTCTTAATTTCCCCGTTATATTTCGCGAAAATCCCGAAAAATGCTTCGCAAGTTTCGTCCCCAAGCGCGGCAAGTTTTCGATATGAATTTTTTAGGGTTCTCGCTAATTGACGTCTCGGGAGTCACCGTCGTTTGTTCGGCCCTCTTTTTCCGCAACAACGGGTCGCGTCGACGGGAACGTCCGTTAATTCCCTCGCGGGTCGCAGGAACGCCGGTCTACAACGAGACGCCTCCTCGTTCGTCGCAATCTCGCGGGGGAAAAAGGAGGAGTATCGAAATTCTCGCTGTCCTGAAAATTAATTACGGTATGTCGGCGAGGATGGGGGAGACGAGGAGCGAGAGAGGCGGGGGGATATTTCCCAGGTAATTCGTCACGCGGCCGTTTAGCGAGGGAGTTTGAGGGGTTCGGTCGGGGCGCGTGTTGGGCTACTCTCCAGTTGCCAGCCAACTCCGCCGACGTCATTCGCCAGCAATTTCAGCAACACTCGAGACACATTGTGGGCCCTCGTGTAGCGCGCGATGCTTCGACGAGACGCCGTATAAGTGGAGGTACCTCGAGTGGCACAAGCGTCTCTCTCTCTCTCTCTCTTTATCATTCAGTCGATTTGTACTCGCGTCCATTTTCTCCCGTCCTCCTCACCGTTTCGTTTTCCACGCTCTGATTGGCCTTTGCTCGTTGCATCTAAATATAACAGAATTTTGCCCGTTCGATTCGATTATGTATTCGCGTGAGCACCAACAACGCGTAGAAACGATGACAGAGACAGAGAGTTTCGGGAAATTAGTTAGGAAGGAGTTTTAGCTGCGGAGGGATTGCCCAGCGACGAGGGTGGTCAGGAAAGAGGGGCGGATAAAGAGTATCTTGGAAATAAGTACCACTCTGCGACAAAGTACCCGTGATAAACTCCTCCATTTTTAGCGACTAATCTGCTAATCTGTAGAGTGTTTTATTTAAATCGTAACAGTCCCTTTTGAATAAAGAAGAGATGAATCATACTTTTATTTTCCTATCGTAAATTCAACGTACATAAGAGGTAATCTTGCTGAAAAATTAAAAGTAATCCAAAATCGCTTTCTGAACATCAAGTTTCACGAAAAAAAATTCAACTAGACTAGGCATATTTAAAATTTAAATACAAAGAAAAAACTAGCTTTTAATAAAAATGTGATTTTAATTTTTATATTTAAAAATTTGCATAAATTTGTATAAAAATATTTACTAAAAATTAAAATTATATTTTTATTAAATGCATATATTTATTAATATATTAGATAGAGAGATACCTTATTCTTTTTAGTATATTATTTTTAATCGCTATAAAATTCTTATCTCGTGACATTCAAAGTAGCACACCGCGTTACTTGACAGCCTGCTGTTTTTATGTCGCGCGTCATAAAAACGTCTTCTCCGCGTTATTACACAGTCCGGAAGAGGATCCGGGCGGAAATAAAAATATCTATTTTACTGTCGACTGCACTGGCCGTCGAGTATTGTGTCGCAGATTCATATAACGGGTGATCTTAAATACACACGTATTTCGCGGAAGCGACACGAAAGGACAGTCGAGATAAATTTAGTCGCAACTACGGGAGCTGATTCATCGCGGAATTTCGTTAGCTCCGTTTGTTTCGTACGAATCGACACACAGAGAAAATGTCCGGAAAACGGGCCAGATAATGGAATTCTCAGTTCGGCTAATGAATTTCGTACAATGCATGACGGCAATAATACGATTATCATAATTGCATAATTCGAAAAATGGCATAATTTGAACAAAGTATTTAACGTCTGTCAATGCAGAGAGCACGTACCATGACGCTAATAAGGAAAATTGGAAAGATTAATGATAATGCATTTTATCGGAATACGATATAATTCATGCGTTATTTTTCGCTCGAGTCAACACGACTACGTGAACATTATCGAGCTCAAAGAGAGAGATTCAGCGTCGACGGGAACCAAAATTATCCGGCATTTGCATATCTCCATCTCGCGAGCGGCGATTGACTAACAATGTAGCATGGTCGACGGGCCGGAAGAGCACAACTCATCGCCACCTTTATTGTCCTGGGTTATCTTTGCGGTTGTCGTAATGCGGGAATTGCTTACGAGCGAAAACAAATACCGTTCTCCTTGTAAATTAGGGCGGATCGTGTGTATAAACGCGACGATATACATATACATGCTACCGTTTGTTTTCTCTGCAGTTGCATAGAACGCGGATCCATTATTCCGCACGTGCGCTAAAACGCATTCCTTGAGGCGACGCAACGACTTGAATCGCGTTGCGTTTCGCTGTTTTCAGAAATAACAACTACTTTGTTACACGTTGATCCTCGGCAAATAAAAAGAAGAACGGACCGATTAAATCTTTGCTGTAGAGAATGTTGCGTCATGCGCGCATAATGCGCAATTCACTAGTTTCAAAGGATCGTTTTTCGTCGACAGATAATTCGTTAAGTATATTTCATAAAATAGCGAGAAAAAAATCAGTATTAACTACGCTTTTAACTCGAGTTTTCTCATAATTTATATCTTCATAATTTATTTAATTTCTTATAATAATTAATAATAAATATAATATTCGATAGATTACACAGGTCTACAAATTAAAAGGTATTTAATATCACATGAAATTTTATATTGATTTCCGAAGGAATTTGGTGCGCTGAATCCAAATCTGGCCTCAGAATGGCGCCATCACGTCAGGATTTTGAGATATTCGAACCTAAATGTGCAAAAATGGCTGTTTTAAGGCATTATTGGAGTTCACTCCTGGTTGCAGAGAATTTTATCGACAAAAACTAAACAAAGTACCGTAAAGTATAAGTCTTGCCCTTTAATTTCCATTTTGAAACATCCAAATAGGATTTTTTTTACCGAGATACAGCAGATTTAAGTTTTTACTGCATACAGAAAATCAAATTTATTTATTAAACAGCCATTTTTGCACATTTAGGCGCCATTCTGAGGCCAGATTTGAATTCAGCGCACCGAATTCCTTCGGGTAAACCTCTTACTTCTTTTATGATAAAAACCTTGTAAACCTGTGTTATATTATGAATTTTAAAATGTATTTTTTTTAATTATTTTTTTTTAAAAAACACAATATTATTATCTTTTATATTCCACGTTTTTTGAAATCATTTAAAGTATTCATACGCACTATAATAATATGCTTCGCTATTTTGGTAAATCACGCGGAAATGTCATTTTCCTATGCGCTACTTACGTATCGTCGCGAATGTCACACGTGCTGTCTCATAAAATTGTAATCGCAATTATGCGCGCTTTTTTTCCAACATTTATAACGCTCTCGCGACCGGCGAATAGTCACGTTCGCACTCATCGCGCCGGATTTATGCCAGCCATGCATTTCCGAATCCAACGCGCGCGATACGTCAGTTTTATTGCGTGCTTGATTAAATCGGTTTACGTATGGACGCTGCGTTTAGCGACGATCCACGATCGCGCGATATTTCGAAACGATAGTCGTTCCGCCGATCATACATTCCACCGTTTTATACGATGCGTTTTATCGTGCATCGGGTTGGGTCACGCGGTTTGGATCGACGATAATTATTAATGTAGTATGTAACGAAACCCGCGGTTCGCGTCGATATCGCGCTTCATAGATCACTCGCTGTATTCTAAATTCACCTCTTCCCTTTTACGCTCGTTCGCTCTCGCATTTCGTTTCCCAATCGATGATTATTTATCACTCTCATCTCTCTGTCATCGCTAGTTTCTGATACGGAAATCCGACGCAAAATCTCTCTTCATCTTAAAATATTATAATTGAATATTTCTCGAATCAAAAGAAATCTATCCAGAGGCGTTAAAATTGTGAAAGGCAAAATATTATAGTTTCAAAAATTTTAATAAAATTTAATAGAGAATTTAATAGAGAATTTAATAGAGAAGCCATTTAAATATAATATCCCAGAGAGATACAGACTTAATTACTCTATTTCCAAAATATATGTATATAATATTGACGTCAAATATTGGAATTTACTATAGAAATAGAACATTATTTTCAAACTTTTTCTACTATTCCTTTTGTGTAAGATTTAATGAGCAAATTCTTTTTAATTTATGTTATTCGATGATTAAAACATAATGTATTGCCTGACGAAATTAAATATCGTACAAAGCATGTATAAAACTCTACATGTTTTAAATGAATCTTCTCTTTCCTTTTTCGTTTGTTTTCGCGCATTTCCCATTCTCTCTCATTCTTCATAACTATTTATCAGCCTCTCATCTGTCGTCGTGGTCGCCATTTTTTGGCCCGACAGTCGGATGCATAATTCCTCTTCGTTCTGAAATGGTTTTTCGACGCAAACGACATTGCTCTTCGTTCCAATCGACGTTATTTCTGAATTATCAGTATTACATTGCGCTTCGAAAATTATTTGGCGGCTGTAATAAACTGTATAAATCATAAAGCGTTCTTTTGCAAAAAGATTACTTGCGGAATATTCTTCATATAAATAATAAATAATTGCAATCAATGAATAACATAATTATCACTAATTTGATAGAAATATTGTTCTTTTTTTCTATTTGTGTAATTTTTCATAACGTGCAAATTTTTTTCTATTTCGACATAAATCATAAAAATGTTAAATAATTATAATGTTAAATAATTATAATAATAATAATATATTATTAATAATATATTATTAAATAATTATAATATAATAATAATATATAATTTATATATATTAATTATATATATATATATATAATAATATATATAATATATATTAATTATATATATATATTATATATAATATATATAATATATATATATAATTAATATATTATATAATAATATATAATTTTATTTTAAATAAAATAAATGTGTTTTGACAAACAGAGAGAAAGCGTCAAATCTCAATCGAAAAAAAAATATGTTTAATATTATTTCTTTTGAATTGAAGTATTGCATACTTTGCAGATAGATTTATCTCTAACTCGTTTTATTGCGACTGTGTAATTTCGTTACGAGATATTTTCGCGAACAAATTAAATGTGCGGGAGCTTCTCGCGCATTCAGTTCTCTTGTTGACCGATCGCTCGTCCCTCGAGATCGTCGTCAACTTTTGTGATTCATTAAGCGTGTAATGTCGCGCGCGTTCCTAAGAAGGGTCGGCTCTCTCCAACGAAATCTAATTCTAAGCCTGTGTTAAATCAAAACGGTGTAATAAAGCCACTGCGATCCAATTATGACGAGCGATGTTGCCGTTTCGTATTTAACTGAAATGAGCTAAGGCCGCGTGATACCGGCGTATTAACGTCACTTTCTCTCTTTGCATGTTGATTTAAAATAGAGGAACCCCACTTTATACAAACTTATTGCGTGAGGATTCCTCGAGCGAATCATTTACACGATGATCTTCATCCTTGTTTTTATACTTGCATTTATTATAAAAACATTATATATGATGTTTTTTCTGCATTGAATTCTCGATCTTTATATCCTTTTTTGGTAAAATAATAATCAATATGTTATTCTTAATATGCAATAATTAATTTTTATTTGAATTTTGCGTCTTCCTCCAACGCCTACGGTTTTATTTGACTTTAAAATTTTTTATGCTCATCATATATGATATATCATATATATGATATATAATATATAATATGGTAAAAACATTATATATAATAAAAATTTAAATATACATTATATATTCGAAATATTATAAATTCAGCTCGTAAAATTTTGATTACATCTTCAATCAATATTGGAATAATATAATCATAATTATATATAATTTTGAAACTATATTGTAAATTACAATTGTAATTTATGATATAATAAATTAGGTGGACTGTTATTTACATTAGAGAAAAACTCAAATAGATTAAATATCCCTGAAACTATACATCTCCATCAATGATAATGAATGACAAAAGTATGATGCAAAGAGCCCGAGTACATCGACATTTAATTATAAACGGACTTGCAAATTTGCTCTTCGTATCATGTTACAGTTGACAAAGAGTGCAATAACGTTAGCACGCACGTGCCCAACAAGGGCGTCATCCCTCAGGGCAATTAGATGTACTCTCTGGGAAAGAAAAAGATAAACGGCGGGTCAGCTCGCGCAATCTAATTCCGACCCTATGCAAATCGAGGCGCCCTTAACTGGCTGACGTTTCAACCCTTGACACTCACCCCTAGTAGGCGCCATAGGCTCGTACACGTAATACCGCAGTACTACTTCCTTCGATTCTCTACAACGTGACTTAAATTAACTCCAGCTGTTCCTCATGCGTTTGTCTCCCCTTTATCAGAGCTCTCTGTCTTGATACGTTTAAGAAGTATCTTAACGAAAGGTCTTTCATTATAAAACTTACAAGCCAAGAAATAAATCGTCTGTATAATAATATCATAAGTTAAAATGTTGAATAAAATTTTACTGTCGCTCACTCTCTCTTTTCTCATATCAGTCAATAATAATTTTTATTTTTAAGAATGTAGTTTAATAATAATTTAATCAGTATAATTAATTGACATGATTAATATATCCTATAATTATTAATAGAATTGACATAATTAATATATCCTATATTATTGACTGAATGTCGTGGATCGTTATTTTATATTTTTATATTTACTGCTGACACATACATTTTTCTCCAAGACGTCCAAGAAAGAGTAACACTATACTTGATTCCGGCATAACTTTTCTAGACTTTTAACAGACGTTATATTTCTCTGCGAAAATAATACACTCGCGACATGTGACACAAAGAATATTCTTTCGGAAGCGAATATCTTTCTATTTCGTCTCGACATATTCCTCGATGCAACTGCTAACACAAAACCGTCTTTTTATCCGACTATCTCCCCGTATCCCCGTGCATCGCTGTTTTCGACTCATATAAATCATGATGAATGAGAAAACAAGCAGCGCGCGCGCGTCGTACTTGAAAACATCCCCTGCGCGATATTCCTATCTCTACCTTTCTTTCCCCATCCAGTCTCTCTCTCTCTCTTTCTCTCTTTCTCTCTCTCTTGTGACTCCCGGTACTAATTCCAACAAAAGGACCTCTTCCGCACATGGCTGATCCTACGCGGCGTGGAAAATGGAAAACACACCGCGCAAACACGATCCGCCCCGGCCGTCCGAAACACGTTGCCGGGGATTTTGCCGATGAAGGGTGGTGGTCGGTGGGATGAGACAACGCTTCGCCCCATCCTGACTGCGAGCTTTTCCACCCAAGTTGCAAGGGTGGATAATAGTGTGGCGATTCACGGATGAATGTCGCTCGAGTTATAATTGCAACGAGCCATAATTAGTTTTCGAAATTTAATTATTTCCGCGTTACGCGATAAATGCCGTTGGCTACCATCCCGCATCGTAAAAGCCCTCCTGGCGAAGAATTATTTGACGATTTCACCGCCGCGTTACGTACGCGTTAATCTCATCTCGGATGACTTCTTGGGATGAGGTGTCCTGTAATTGCGAATCGTTAGTCCACGTTTCGCCAAATGCGTTTTACTTACGTCGATTAATTGGTGTTTGTCGGTGAAAGTAATTTCTCTGGGATTTAGCGAAATACAAGTTTATTGTTTGCACGTGTGAAGCATATATGTGTCTTTTTAATTCATTTAATTGATGTAGTAAAATCGTCTCTTCCTAATACATGTTTTAAAAATATTAAACCTTGTTGAATAATGGATTATTAGATATATACATATTTATAACGTTTGCATATTTTTACAATAAATATTTAAAATATTTATTGTAAAATATAAATATAACATTTAAAATATTTATAAATATTTAAAAATATAATTAAAATTATATAAGAAAAAATTAATTAACTTTAGTAAGTATATATTTTTTTCTATCCTGATAGCTGTTTATATTAAATATCTAGCGCGTAAGTGTTTCGCTCGCGTAAATATTTAAATCGTAAAATCTAACTGTTGCTAGATCATAAATTACCGAGACAAATCTATTGATCAATCTTTAAAATCGCGATTCTGCAGCCTGCAATCGCTCGAAGGCTCTCCATTAGCGATATGAAATTTTTCGTTATGCACATGGTGCTTCGGCGTCGATGTACCAAGTTAAAAGTAAAAATTAATTGAACACGCGACACAGAGAGTCCGGCATGTTTACAGTATGATTTATCTCTCTCTATCAGCAGCGTTTTTGCCATTTCCGTTAGGATAATTGCAACTGAATAGAGGCTTGATTAAACCGACAGATACACGCGGTGGATTATTCATAGCAATTATTCATATTTTTATTTGCGAAAAGAGCCCTAATTGCAATTTTATTCCAAGGTGCGAGCATAATTCATGATGGATAACGGAGTGAATGCAAGGAACTTTATCGGTTACGATAGTTTCTCATTGCGTCATGCCTTCATCTATCCTTGAATACGCATTTATTATGTCTTATGTGTGCGCATTATGAAATGGAAAATATTAAAAAAATTATTACTCTTAATTGATATTATTACAAAGCGTTCTTTCTATTTTCGCTTATAGTATTCACATCAAATAATTGTGAAATTTAATAATTGAAATTTAATATTTAAATTAATACGTTGGCGAAAAACCGAATTACGTGATTAATGATAAGTACACACTTACGTTTTTGCAGATGATATTAAAATTTTATTTTGGGCAGCGTTGGAGTGGAATAAAAATACGTGCTCGCGTATGCATGTGTACTTACATATGTATCTGGTTTTAACCAATTTCGCATCGTGAATATTTTATATCTCGTGAAATGTGCTGCTTGTGTAATTAAATTTGAAAGATAAAACGTTTTGATTGCTACGTAACGTTACGATCACCGGTTCACAATGTTACAATATCTTGATATCTTTCACGTACATATCAATATCGATATTAATATTATAATGGTTGATCATTACATTACCGTGTACCAATCGAAATGTTTAATTTTTAAAGTATAATTGTTGATATCGTTACCGTTTGTTATAATTACATAAAATCCACTTTACGTATCGATGATACTGTTGCATATTCATGTCCACGCTTATTAAAAGTAAAATATTTATTCGCAAAGAAAAGTTTGATAGGTTTTGAGCGCTGAGCACGTATATTTGTTGTCGCCATTATTACATATGTTTGTTGATTACGTGTTTAAAAATTAATATCGTCATTCTTGCCGGCAGTTTGCATTCCGTGCTCATTGTTTCGCATTCTAAGAGCAAACATGCATACCTATACACGCACATGTGAGCAAATGCGATGCTGTTAAAAAATTTATCAATACGCAAACCACGCAAATATGGAAACGATATTTCATCTCTCTCGCCATTGGATCTTTATATCGTTACCATGATTCCGTAATTTAGCACGTGACTGCACTTTTATAGAGCTTAACGTACATAACATAGCCCATATGTGTGATCATATATAAATTGAAAGATAAAAAAGTTAAAAGATATAATATTATATAATAAAATTCGGAAAAAGAGAGAATAAAAAAATTTTAATGATCTATTATAAAGAAAAATTTTTTTATCAATTTTTGCATTTTTTTAAATGACGTGAAGATCAAAATGATGATTTTTATTATATAGAATAATTGTGTTATTAATTTAATTTTTATCTGTTTCAATCTAAGTCGTACGTTTAAATATAATTTTGATTAGAAAATTTATACATTGCATTTTTGTGTCAGTTACTGCTCTGCTATTTGTGTTTCATAAATATAAATCGAACGACGCTCTTGCAATGAAATGAAATGCTGTTTCAATATACGCGACACAGATTATCACCCCGCGTAATTTTCGTCCTTATTAGAAACAGACGCACGAATTCTAAGAATGAATACGGGCGAGGTTCTCAAAAATTTATAGACATCATCAGTCGCACCCTCTTGGCGACCGTTCAAACAGATCCTTACAAAAGCTGTCTCCCTCCGAAATTTCGTTCGGCTCTTTGCCTGCGTGTCGCACCCTCGAAACTTACCCTTTCCCATTCACTATGGTTTATGAATCTTTTAAGGAAGTATCGAGGTATAGAAAACCGACGGCGCGGTTTTTGTTCAGCGAGCTCGTTTACCCGCAAGATGTCTCGAATCTGTTAAGAGTTTGCATAGATGATTAATGATCATTATAAAGACACAGATGTTGAAACAGTGCTAAATTTTATTATCGTTGGATATGTATATAAAATATGTTTAAATGCAAAAAATTGTAATTAATTTTAAAGAATTGATAAATATCGTTAACTTTGATTTTTGTATCTTTTTTATTCAATATTTGCATATGCAATATTTATTGATTTAATAATTGGGAATGATTAAAAGTATAAAAAAATGAAAACAATTTGAAAAACGCATTTGAAGCTATGAATATATAAATTTATTTATTTATTCATTTATTTACTTATTTATTTATTTAATAAACAAGTAACAATAGTAATTAGAAATTTCGTATTTCAATTACATTTAATAAATTTTAGCATCAATTTATGCATCAAAAAATTTAAAACGCTATTACTATATCGATCTTTCTCTCTTTCTCTACTAGAATTTTAACATTTAACTAATGAAGAAAAAGGTCCTCTTGACGCAATATAATATCTTTATGGAAAAGAATTGGAACTTTTAAGCTGCTTAAAATTATCTATAACGAAACTTGTTTTTTTTTTTTATGTTTCAGCGATCATGGCGCATTTCTTTTTCCTGGCTGCTTTCTTCTGGCTGAACACAATGTGCTTCAACATCTGGTGGACATTTAGGTGAGTCTTAATACTTTCTACCAGTTTAAAAAAAAATATGCATTCAAATGCGAATGGAATTGCATCAATATGTGCAATATGGTTTGTGCGATATATAATATGTGGTTATAATCTTTATACAATATAATTTTGAAAAATTGTTAGACGGACTATCGGAAAAGTCCCCATAATATTTTATATTTCGAATATCTGAGAATTCGTCTCATCCTCCGATACTTTAAATGCTCGTAACATTACGTTATCGTCTTCGGAAGGTTTCTGGAATTTGCGGAATGTCATTGTACCTCGCGACATTATCTATAAAAATGTTAAAGAAAGAAAAAAATTCTCGAGAAAAAAAGGAGAAATAGTATTGGACACTTTGTATCAGTCCTACAATAAAATACCGATGCAAAGTAAGTAGTAATATTATAAAATGTAACGTTACACTGAGACTAATAACCGGTGAAAAGGTAACGAACGGATATTATTCGATTATTAACCGATCACTTTAATCGGATATCTGATCGGAAAGTTCCGAATTTTGAACTTTCTGATTAGATATCCGATCGATTGATATTTTCTGGATTGGATATCTGATCGGTTTCTTTTTTTCCGATTAAAGTGATCGGTTAATAATCGGATAATATCCGTTCGTTACCTTTTCACCGGTTATTTTTCTCAGTGTATGTAATATGAATAGTTTCTTCTTTTCATATAGATTCGAGGAAATTCCCGAGGAATTTTGCACATGCAAATAATGTCGAGATATTATCGAGCCGCATTTGAAAGCCTCGAAAGAGAGAGAGAAACATTTACCTGGCAAACAGCGGACAGCACGCGGTTTTATCGATTCGGACCGGTTTAGCTTTAGAACACGCCGCTTTTATTCCTAGAATAATAAAATACCTAATTATCCCGACGAATATCGATGGCGCGAGATAATGGCGAGATAAACCTAATTAACGCGTCGCCTCATTATGTGGCCCGAAATAATTATACAATGCGAATAAATCGTCCATACGCGAGCAAACGATCATAATAATTGAACTAAATTTCAAGTGAGCTTTATTCGTGTCTTGCCTGCGGCATTTTGTAACTAATTAAAGTCTATTCATCCATGTATAATTATAAAAAGTACTAGAACTCCCTCTCTCTCTTTCTCTCTGAGAGAGTATAAATCATAAATGTACTCTCACGATTATGTCTCATTTACGCAATCGCTCGATTAAAGTACCATGCAGACTACAACAAACTTATTTTCAGAATTTATATAGCAAGATTTTTTGATCAATTTTTGCAATATGCACACTTCCGCGATAATTATATTTCTAAAGAAAAACGTCAAAACATCAAATTTTATATGAAACATTTTGCGAATTTTATATGAAATTTGCCTGGTCGAGCTACGATTAATAATTTTCCTTATTTTGTTTAATATATATATTATTATATATATATAATATATATATTATTTTGTTTAATAAATTAGAAATATTTACTTCTAGTAGATATATCTTAATTTAAAAATCAAGAGATGCATTTAATGTAGAAAATCGATTCTTTATATTTTGATGCATCAAGGAATCTTGTTATACATAGTAAAAAAATCTTTTATATCTTATTTTATAAAACTCTAATACTTATTAATATTTTACATGAAGTTAATCTTTAAATTGAAATTTTAAATTGAATAAGTTTAATAAAAAATATCCTTAAATATATACGGTTTGTAGCTAAAGTCATGGAAGAATTATGATCATTAGGAATCATTTTAGCAGATTATCGTCGCACGGTAGAAGTTTTGCTCGTTGAAGGAGAATCAGGATAAGAGATTGGATCAGGATCACTCGGTCGGCTGGTTAATGCGATGCAACGCGGTCACTATAACGGGTCTCTTCTTCGTCTTGCTCTTGGCTCTTGGTACACGCGGTTCCATGGCGTACATTCTCTTTTCTACTTTCTTTCTCTCAACCAATCGTCGGGTTTCTTCGCGCATTATTTTTCCCGTTTGATCGAGGATCTGCCGTCTGCATCTCACCGTGCATAATTATGCACGTTCGCAACTGAATCGGTTCGTGACGTCTGATTCGAAATATAAATTGATATAACAATTTCAATTCGAAATCAGAAATACTGTATCTGCGCATTTTATCGCGTTCTGAATTGTTTTCCGTCTATTATATTACAGATGCAGTTTAAACTATTATATTACAGTTGCAGTTTAAAATTTTTCGACGAAAAACGCGATAAAAAAGTGCACACATTAATCTAATATACTTAACATACTTAATTAATAACAATTAATTTTATTACGTATACAATTTATTAATTAACATACTTAAATAAAAAATTGTATACGTAATAAAATTACATTTCTATAAAAGTTCGTTAGCTCGTGTTTTCTCGTAGCGTGTCTCACTTTCTCGTAACCGTTTCGATTTGCATTATTGCAACATGAATACACGTGCACCAATGATACCTAATAACGCTAATAAACCGCGTAACCAACGGAACCCGTGACTTTTTGCGAACCAGTACGGGAGACTAAAAATATTTAAATGCGTGCGGTAAGTCACAGTAAAGCATTTGCATCAACCGCCCTGACTTTTCACGACCAGCGTGGTTCGATGAACTTGCACTCGCACTTTTATCTGCGTTTTTTTTTCGTCTCTCTCTCTCTCTCTCTCTTTTTCTCTCTCTTTCTCTTTCTCCCGCACACGCCAAAACTGTCGGCGACACGTGCGCCGGCGTGTTGTATCCACTTGTTGAAGTGTCAACGGCACGTTGCGCGTTCACGGTGGCTGCACGGTGTGCTCCGTGATTTTCGAGCTGGAAAATTATCCTGATGTCATTTGCGGCTATGCGCGCGCGTTTACGCACGGTCGTTGCACTGACCATCACTGCTCGAGTATATCCGATAATCTGTCTCTCTCTCTGTCTCTCTATTTTTTCTTACGGCTCGTCGGATTTGATACTGTTGGCGATGTTCGTCTATCAGTTCGTTGAACACCAGATTGCGTTGTCATACGAAACATTATCGTCCAAAACTCGCTACCAATTCATAGATTCGAATGAAAAGTTTGTGAATGTATGAGTCAGTCGAAGCAAGAATATAACGATACGCTTTGCTCACCTGTCATTTTTTAAATCTCATCTCGGTGATTATCTCCACTTTCAAGAGAGAATAAAATTGTCGAAAAAAATTTTTTCGCAAAAAAAGTTTATCGAAATTTTGTTTAGAATACTTATAAATAACAGTCTTACGTTATTATATTTTTAGAGATATTAATATTCAATTTATTGTGAATTTAATTTGATAATCCACTGAGACGATAAATGTTCAATCGCAAACAATATTATTACAGATATCTGAGTAATTTAATTGAGTATTTTGTATAAATCCGTTTCTGAGGAACATATTCCACTATTCTGGTCACATTCGCCGGCAAGTACGTTGTTTTGCACAATGTCGAGTTATATTGAATCGAGCCAACTAATTTCGCGACTCGTATAATTTTCTTAGGCTTCCGCGACAGAAGCAACCGAGCATTCGACGCTACCTCCCGTCGCACCAATTAGCAGTACTTGTGATATTATACCACCAACGAGAGAACCCGATGCCATTACCGTTACGTTTAATTGCACGCGAAGGTCGCGTACATTTTCCCGCGTGAGAAGGTTCATCTTATGCTTTCCGCCTTCCTTCTTCCTTCTCTCTCTCTTTCTCTTTCGCTCCGATATTTTCGCGCCTATATTTTCTGAGAAATTGTTCAATTATCTAACATCCAAGCAGCTTCCCACGATCAACTACAACCGCCAACGCGACGTTGCGACCTCGACGTGTACTTAGCGTTTCGTCTCTAAGTGAGTTTGCATTCTGGTAGCCACTATTTTTCTGTCAACACGACGTTAAAATTTTTCACAAAGCTTGGCACAGGCCTCTGTCATTGTTTGCCCGATAAAAATATTTTAACGCTTACGTATAAATGCAATATATATATTTTTGCAATAATATTAATCTTGAGATTGATACGATTAAAGTAAATAATTTTTGCACTCCGAGACGCGAGCAATTGATGAGCGGCTACTTTAGGAAAGGAATGAAAAATCGACTCTAGAATCCAGAATCCCAATTATTCGAGTAAAATTGTCGTCTCTTGGAACTTGAACAGTAGCCGGTTGAGAAGAACGATGTGCAGGCGAATTCGCCTTTAATTCGAGTAACACAATCAGTCATTGTCAACAACGAAGAAACTAATCTCAATGGCTTCCAGCAAGACAATGGCCGATCCAGTCGGCGAAAAGTAAAACAAAGGCAGCGTGTATCGTCCTGCGAAGAGTGGTCAAGTGTTTTGCTGCTCGCGTATATACACATACATGCAGTTCGTTAAGGTCTTTTCTGTTCCCCCGAAGGACTAGCTCATTAACTTCATTTATCTCGCTCTCGATAGCCGGCTCGTTCTTCTCGATTTCTTTGGTCGCGCACGACTAAGCGACTGTGCGTGACACGAGTGGTTTAAGAGTCTCGACGACGAATTATCACTGGCAAATATTTCCCGATAAAATTTTACGAGAGTAAAAAGTAAATTTGAACGCATATAATTTATACTTTTTTTTTTAGAAAGAAATCCGTTAAGCATGCAACTTGATTTACGTGATTATTTTTTTTTTTACAGAAAAGTATACCTTATTTTCTAAATGTGTGATCGAACATAATTTGCTAATATATCTCGTTTATCACCTCTTGTTAACTGCTAATCGCTAGGATTAAGAAGGTGCTTAATCGACTAAGAAAAGGCTACGATGAGACTGTGATTAACTATACCGGGCTTAATCTTATCGCGTGGCGACCGCGTCGTAATGATAGTCGATTAAGCACCCTTCTGTGCTCTCGTGACTCATTATCTCTCTTCCCTCGTTCTCCAGAGTCACCAGATTTTTTTCGCCGGACCTTCTAATCTGCTTCCGGATCCCGCATCGATGGGTCTTTTCTAACTCGATAAATTTCCGCCTCGCTGAATATTATCGGAATTCTCGCAACGTTTAATCTCGCGATTTATATCTCCCTCACCCTCTTTGTTTCTTAAGAAGGACGTGTTGATTTTAACGGCACGTCAGTTAACTATAAATACATCGATTCTCGTTCATTGACGGGTTTGTTCGCACTTCGAAGTCGATGCCAAGAGGAACGTGACCCAAATATCCGAAACTAGGCCTCCGCGAGTGAGAGAGATACTTGTCGAATTTTGCAAGGCACAATGGCCTTCTTGTAACTGTAATACGTATGTATATTCAACTGGTCCGTTGGGAGGAGGACCGGGACGAGACCTCTCCTCCTTTACGATCAATCACGTTCGCGCGAGATTGTATCTTGCGTAATTTGATCTTGTTGCGGATCATTTATCTCGTTGGACGAATAATTTCCGACAAGAATTATTATATAGCGAGAAAAATGCGGAAAACTGCACCCATACATCGGGCCAATTGTTTCTTTATTTATCTGTCTTTAGTTTGTATTTATTTATTATCTTTTTATAATAATTTATAATAATTTATAAATAAATTATATAAATTATATATTTATAATAATATTATATATATTATATATATATATATATATATAATTATATTATATATATTTATAATTAATTTATATTATATTTATAATTAATAATATTATATATTATAATAATATTATATATTTATAATTTATATATAAAATATACAAATATCAAGATAAATTAAAAGAAACAATTTTTAAAATAAAAAAAGCATGCCAAAAACGTTCTCTATCAAATATACATATAAAATATTTATAAAATATTGATGGAAACAAATGTGTTATTTTTTACACACAGCATGTTTAATTTTATTCATTAAACTACATCCAATTTTAAACTAAAACAAAATATAATAGATATATCGATGCATTTTTCTCGATCATTTTCACCTTCGACTATTGTATAGACCGGGTATTTGAGATCCTTCGGGCCCGAAAATCAACAGACCTAAGAGGGAACTCGTTCGGAATACACTCTCCGTACGAGTGTGGCGAAATACTCATGCGAGACCCGTTGCAGGCAAACGCGGAAAGCACGGCAAACCGACAGCTACGACCGCAAACGCGACGGTCAGCGTAGATATCTTGTTGCGGCCACCGCAGTCTCGAGCACTCGACGAAGAAGTTACTGCCAGGCCGAGTTTCGAAGTCGGGCGGTTAAGCTAATTTAGGGTCATGGACGAGAGAAACTCCGGCCGCGACCCGTCTCGAGTGCTATCGAACTCGGGGCGAGATCGAGCAGTAAAGCGAAATCGCGAGTGTATATACAGGTATTCAATTCTAAGGACTGAAAGTCATACTATCGACTATAACGAGGTTTAGATGTCTACAACGAGCTTTGCTTTTACGGTACTAAATGTTAATCTGTAAATTGATAAAAGTAGAGTTGACTAAATCCCACATTTTTTTATATCAAATCCATGCCAATGGGAAAAATCGGATTTTCTGGAAAAACTAATCCTTTTTATTAAAAATATAAAATAGAAAAATTTTATCGATATTTTTCAATTGAAGAGAATTTTTTTAATTTAAGCTTTATTCAAAATAAAATCTGTAATAGATTAGGAATCATAGCAAATAAATTAATTGTTTTTATTAGAAGATATAATTAATGCAAATCAAAAATATTAATAAAAATTTTTAATTTTATTATTATGACATTTTTCTTGTTATTAAACTAAAAATTAATATAAAATTTAATAATATTTATATCTCTTCAAAATTTTTGCTTTAAAAATTTCACATATTAATTTGAATTAAAAAAGATTTTATTATTAGATTAAATCATTTCATTTCATTTTTTTAACAATAGTATGATTTATTAATTAAACCAAAAATCTTTTTAAATACATAAAATTATGTATAGATATTTTAATATTACATTTAGTTATTTTTATTTAGTTTTTGCCAGTTTATTCTATTACGCAAAATCCGAGACAGTAAAAACTCATTGGATTTTTCCGGTCAATGCTAGATAAAAGTATACAGAGAAAAAAAAAGTAATTTACACGTGTCGAAATGTCTTAAGTCTTGCAAAATATAGAGTACGTAAATGGCTTACGAAATCGAGAAGTGGAACAAATTTAATTCTTTGATGTTAAATATTTCAAAATTAATTTCTAAATTAATTTCCTAATTAATTAAATTAAACATTTGCTTAATTAATCATCATTATTACGCGTAATCTCATACAGAAGATGGTTTGGAAGGAAAGAAACGCTTTCTAGATCAGAGCAGGTGAACGACTTCGGCGTCCTTCCTCCTTTTCCTCTTGGCGGTGTTGCTCGTTACGCGTTAGATAATGCATGCAAATTGTGTTAACGTAACGTGACTGTCGGCTCTAAAAGCCGGGGACCTCGGCCGGTTTTGCTAGTCAACGACCCACCCGTGTAAAGATAGACGAATAATCGTCGTTACACTCGCTCGATGTGCAGCTTCCATTCCCGCAGTCTATTATGCGACTGTCGGCTATGGTGGTGGCGGTGTCATGAAATGCGGTGTCCCCGCGGGAACCCGCCAGCGGCAAACCGACCGAGTGAATCACGCGAGCTTTAGAATTCAGGACACGTGTTGCTGGTCCCCGTATCCCGTTCCTCTGGATTTTATTTTTCGCCCGTTGTGATCTTCGGATTCAGATTCGATTTGTTCCGGGGCGTTTCCTCCATCCGCGAACCGTTTGATTCGGTTCTCGCGTAAACTGACCATATCGGATATCCGGGAGAAATACTGCATACGTTTCTTATTAGTTATATTATTATATTTTTATATATTATTCTTATTTATATTATTATTTATTACACTGAAAAAAAAACTTGGTTGAAAAAGTCAAAATTTGTTTTGCCCAACTAAATATATTGTCCGATACGTTCAAATAAATATAACTAAAATATTCCGAAATAATTTGTTGATAAAAAAAGTTTGTAAAAATTGATAAAAAAAGCTTATTCAAATCGTTAAAATAGAGAGTTCAGTACAACGATGTAGAGTTACTACAATAGAATATTTTTTTGGCAACATTCAACAAAATTTTTTTTTCAGTGCACATATTTATATATTTTTTTTATATTATTTATATATATTTTTGAATTTTATAATATTTTGAAATTTCGCGTTTACTCTTTCTTATCGAAAACGTGCCGAAAAGAACTGTTGGAAATTTTTCGAATTTCGATCGAATGTCGAACAAAATTCAATTATGCGCTGTGGCTCTTATGCCAATTTTGATTTAATTTTTGTTTATTTATTTGAGCCAAATTCCTCATTACTAATTTCAATTATTTATTTTCGTCTCTACAATTTATATATTTTTTTATATTATTTATATATATTTTTGAATTTTATAATATTTTGAAATTTCACGTTTACTCTTTCTTATCGAAAACGTGTCGAAAAGAACTGTTGGAAGTTTTTCGAATTTCGATCGAATGTCGAACAAAATTCAATTATGCGCTGTGACTCTTATGCCAATTTTGATTTAATTTTTGTTTATTTGAGCCAAATTCCTTATTACTAATTTCAATTATTTATTTTCGTCTCTATAATTTAATTCGCGTAATAACATCATTTTCTAACGCACTAATAATAACTTCACCATCTCTCACAAAGTTGCGATACGTAATATAAAATAAATCTCAAAAGGCATAAATAATTAGCTAATAGTTGAAACATTTATTGCTACCATTTCATACTAAATTTCTAGGCGATGCTAAATGAGATCCTATGAACCGGCGCGGCTTCCAGCTTGGCTCATTAGCTACTGTGGAGCACTTTTCCCCCCTCTCTCTCTCTCTCTTTCTTGTAGGAACATATACATGTATATATGATGAGTACCAACTCGCGCGCGGTCAGAAGCCACAGTTTGAGTGAATCACGCGAAACCTTTAGAACTCGCGCATTAGAGGCTCTCCGACGCAAACATGATACTCCCTCGTATCTTCGCCGCGTATTTTTGTTTCCCTTTGGTACGTGCCGCGCGAAAGATATATTTTCCACGAAATAAAGCAGGGTTTATTACCATGATCGATGTCCCCGTCCTTGCGCTCGTGATGAAATTCTCTGTACTCGCGGTAATCGCGAACGTGTAGAGAGAACAGATGAAAACGAATCACGGCACAATAGACCGCGTCGGGGGCTGCAGCAGCCGATTTCCTTCGAACTGGATCGGAGGCGTCTCAGGAGCCCGTCTTCGTTCGGATCGTGTCGCGACTACGTAATGCGCCATTTGCATAACACAATTGCGCGATACAGTCACGCAGGACGACGCTGCCCCGCACGTCCATTCGGCTCTCTGCGTGTTGTAATAACGCAAAATAACAATGTATTATAGTAATCACGTTAAATTGCAGCTGTAACTTGGCTTTCCTTTTTGCCATTTCGAGACGGCACCGTCTCGCATGTCGACTTACGACGTGATATTCCCTTGTTTTCTCATTTATCGCTAATTTACCTGGGCCATTTTCTTGAAATCTTAATCAGAAATAATGGGATATTAATGCGATGGAATTTGTCTACAAATTACGTTTGTAATATTTTGTTACAAAATTTCAGAATAATTATTTAGTGCGTTTAGGAATATATTTTTATTTTTTGTTTAATTATTATTAATATATTGACCACTCTAGTCGCGTGATAATTTACGATGGCAAACCTTTTGTTAGGAATACGTTGAATTTCATAAATGATGGACACGAATAAACTGTAAGGAACATCTTCGTAGACATTCGCGAGAACAAAAGTTGCTTTGGCGCGAATATACTTTGAGACGCAACTATCTTCTCGTGTACCGTGAACAGACCGAGTAAATTATGAACAGTCGTTAGAATTCAGAGCCGAGTTCTCTTGAGATTGATGCAAAGAAAAGAATATTTCTTGGTGAGCGGTGCCAGATTCACGCTATAGTTCGTGTACTTCTTATCGATATTTTTTTTTCTTTCCCTTTGACTTTTTCATCCCCTGCATCTTTTTTTTTCATCCCAATCTCATGTTTAACAAAATGTCTGCTTTATGCATTTTTACTAACGAAGTTTCAGGAAATGATAAATATATTCGATGATAAAATTTCTATAATTAATTTTTTATCTTTCTAGTCTATCTCAATAAATTATGGTTTATCTCTTTTGTCATTTCAACAAGTTTCCTACATTTGACTAGCTTAATCAAATAACTAATTTCAATAAGTACATTATATATATAAGATATAAGATATACATTATATATAAGAAAATTTAAAGTGCGCTAAGTGCAGAATGTGTAATGTATATATATATATATATATATACACATTACACATTCTGCACTTTGCGCACTTTAAACTTTTATATCTGAGAATATATATATATATATATATATATATATATATATTTCTCAGATTATAATCCATTTTTTATTTTTAAAAATTCCTCGTTATACCGTCGCATATTATCTCACGTTCCATCGTACTTTTCCACGTGCTTCTCGTATAATTATATTAAAATTCCTCCGCGATCTCAGCCCTGCGGATCCCCGTTTGCTTTGTTAGCATACGTTAACTTGTTGTTAATTAATACAATGGCAATTACTTGACATTTCTTCGCTTTATATATAATCCGGAGGATCAACAAAATTAAATTTCTCGTCATTATCTCTCGCCCATCCGCCTTGTTACGTACTGCACTGTATATTCAGAAAATGTGTTTGCCACGCATGTGCGAATATGCGTTGCGAGACTGGTGCCAAGTTACATGACAATCTTTCGCCGCATCGTCGTTTTTTATCCTACTGCTTCGCGGTCTTTCTACGATAATATTATGCAATGGAAATGCATAAATTAAGTAAATTATAAAGTGCATAAACCATAAGCGCATCCATAACATACATAAATTAGGCAAATGCACAGTTACTTAGGGTGTGTAACTCAGTAATCAACTGTAAACACTTTTACGAGCAACATTAGAGAGAGGAGAAAATTGTGTACGAAAAGTAATTTGCAACTTTTAAGACTCGACTATGTTGATTAAAAACATCCGGATAGACTTAGGTCTCTTATACAATTTCGTAATAAAACTTCGAAAATTAAATTTCAACTTTCATGTATCTCCTTTTATCGAGTTGTGAAAGGTCATTTTCAAGAACATTAATTAAAAGTAAAATTTAACTTTGATTTTTTCTTCCTCTAGAAAAATAGAACAAGAAAGTAGCAGAGATTCAGTCGAACTTTCATGAAATAAAATTTGATTAAATGTAACTAATGTTTTTACTAAATCTTTCAATCTTTCTTAATAGATTATATAATAACATATATATATGTTGTCACAAATAAACAAAATAAAATAAAATCAACCTTATAGTTTTATATAAAAATTAATTTTGCATAGGATCTTTTTATCCAGATAGTTTTTAAAAAATTTGTTACGTCAGAAATATAAATCTCTCATCTTTTATAGTATTTATATAAAATTATACTATTTATATAAAATAAAGTTTTTCTTTCATAATAGGATGAAATAAGATTGAGGAAAAAAAATAAATAAACAGTTGAGATTTAATTAATAGAGAGAATACGACAGAGTTTGAAGTTGTTTTCACGGCCATTTGTATGAAGAGACGAGTTTCAAATCCGTATATTTATGAAAAAGTTCGTAAATAAAGCCGAAAAGTATTTTATTAATGCACGAAAGGACGTAACATACAACTCGTTCAGCAATTCTCTGACAGTGAACCCTCAGAAGCGTGACATTGTCAGGGGATTGTATTGCATGATACGCTCATCTTCCGTGACCATGGTTCGTAGTGATTGCACGCTTAGTCAGTCAGGGTTCGCTGAATTTAAACCGGTACGAGGCAATGATAGATACAATCAGGAGGCTACCTCAAGCCATCGATTAGAAAGAAACTGGACGGATCAGCTGCATTAAAAGTTGAAAAACTAATACATTTCGTGATTCGATTCATTAATTTGACATTACGCAAAGCACTTTTGGCGTTTTAAAATATAAAATTAATAATTTGTGTTAAAGTAAAAAGAATTTGTCCTGAAGAATATAATTTAATCTCAAAATCGTAAATCATCTTATATCGAACTAACTTTTTTATAATGAATGCATTACGATTTTAACTTGTACAACGTAAAAAAGTTATGAAAATAAAAATTTTTACTTTACAAGATAAATAAAAAATGTTTACTTCAACTTATAAATTAATTATTAATTCATGAATGTGTTAGATATCAACTTTTGACATAGCTGATTTATCCAATTTTTCCCTAAGCAATTTTTTAATTTAAAACATAAATAAAATAATACTTTCAAGTCTCTTGTGTTTTCTACGTTGTTCGTTGTAAGAATTCTCACAATACATATCTTTTATTATGATTTAATAATAATTTTTAATAATCTTTAATAAATGTTGATTTTTAATAATCTTTAATAAATGTTGAATAAAGCATGCTTTTTAAATCTCGAATATATAAACAACATAATGTTGATGAAAATTTTATTAATAAAACTGCACGTGACGAGAAAAATACATAAAAACTAAATATTGTATTTGTTAGTACAGTTAGATACATTGTCAGATTTACTTTTTAATAAATGTTGAATAAAGCATGCTTTTTAAATCTCGAATATATAAACAACACAATGTTGATGAAAATTTTATTAATAAAACAGCACGTGACGAGAAAAACACATAAAAACTAAATATTATATTTGTTATATAATCTAAATTAAAGGAGGAATCTCTAGATAAAAGAATATAATTTTTGTTCTCTCGAATAAATAATAAATATATATATTTAGTATGAAAACTAGCATAAAACTAAAATTTCAATCTTTAATAAATCAAATAAATCTGTGCAAATGTTTTGTCAAATTTTTTTATAAAGATGGTATACAGTTAGATACATTTTCAGATACCATATAAATTGTAAGATATATTTAGAAAACAATTAGAAATCGTGCTCGCGTTTCAAACAATTTTATTTTATCTTTTCGTAAAACGAGGTCGTTTTTTGCGAGTCGGTCGAAGCACACGCACAATACAACGAACTCGCAGAACAACACCTTCAAGAGAAGGAAGCGAAAGGCAAGACCGAGACGGACGGCAGAGCGTTGGCAAGAGTCGACGACCTCTGTGGCCGCAGGTTGCACCTGCATCACCTGCGGCCGGACGGGCGGACCCTGTCTTCGCGCTTTCGCGGTAGGATCTCGGTAGAATCGCTCGTATGACGAAAAAAAAAGCCGTCTACCCATCTGCGGCAGAATCCAGTACGAATACGAACGGATGTGCCGCGCGTTGCAGCGTGAAATTCTCGAATTTGTAAATCCACGAACTCTTTTAGACTCTGGAATAATAGAAAGAGAGAGGTGCAATCGTGCAAGGCAAGAAGCTCCTCGGCTACGCTCCTCAGACTGTTCGTTTCTCGAATAGGAGCTCGA
The DNA here is from genome assembly GCA_030586385.1 of Camponotus fellah. Lineage (NCBI taxonomy): Eukaryota > Metazoa > Arthropoda > Insecta > Hymenoptera > Formicidae > Camponotus > Camponotus fellah. The sequence continues at coordinate 733,217 of JAPIVC010000462.1, forward strand.
TAAGAACGCGCGACTCGGATTTCAACACAGATGAGCATCATAAAATTTTTGTGATGTATACAGGATGTGCTTTTGCTGATGCCTTCGTTAATGGAATTGTTAAAGTAATCTGATTCTTTGTAAGAGATAAGAAACATCCTTTTTCTAGTAAGCATCTTTATAAGAAAATTTGACAAAACATTTGTACAGATTTATTTGATTTATTATATTAAAGATTAAAATTTTATCTAGTTTTCATACTAAATATATATATTTATTATTTATTCGAGAGAACAAAAATTATATTCTTTTATCTAGAGATTCCTCCTTTAATTTAGATTTCCTCCATGATAAAAAAATCGAGACAATAATTCTTAACCAGTCATAAATATTAAAAAAATAAAAAGGCCTCTATTTTAGAACTTACAAATTATAATCAATTGTTTCAAGAGTTTTATAAATAAATAAATATATATATTTATTTATTTATAAAACTCTTGAAACAATTGATAATAATTTGTAACTTCTAAAATAGAGGCCTTTTTATTTTTTTAATATTTATGATCGGTTAAGAATTATTGTCCCGATTTTTTAGAAGAATATAATTTTTATCATTTTTTAATGGAATAAAGTTCTGATTTTGCAACATGTACGTTCTTGTACCTACATGTTATGAGGCGCATATGCAAGTTACATAAATTTGCAGCGACTATTCGGAGAGTTCTTCCCTGGCGTTCCGTATTCAAATGCGCGAAAAACGTTCGAAGCCAAGCATTTGTAACATAAAGCAAAACATGCAACGTTAAATTCTGAGGTGAATCCACGTCAAGCACATGTACGGGGATATGTAGAAAATATCTATACTATGGAATCGTGCTTGTATTGTGAGAAGTTATACTTGTCTATTTTTTACAATACGCAATCCCTTGAGCTTAATATACTTCTACACACATAAAGACAAATTTATACATAAATTCATATATTTAGTAAAAAGTTTTTCTGTTATAAAAATTCAAAAATTTATAAATAATATCATATGTATAATAAACATTTAACTGAAATCATTTTATAATTATAATAGAAGTTTAAAAGAATGTATAGTATTTAAATTATTTAGTTTATTTTTTTTAACACGTCAGAAAAATATATAATTTAATTTCGAAAACAAAAGTTTCTTTTTTTCTTGTACATCAATGTGTATAAACATTTATAAAATAATCATACATTTAAATATTCCTCATAAATTGCACGCGATTTATGAAAATTATAACTACTATATTATACGTGTTTTAAATTACGAAAGATAATATTTGCAACGAAAATGTCATGTTACTTATGACGGTTTCAAAAGCACGAAGAGAGGGTGCACGTATGAAATTTCCCACGCACAATGTGCATTTCTCCTCTCTGAAATGTGAACACGTGAAAAGAGAGATTGCGTAGCACGGGTATAGGGTATGAAAATCTCCCCGACTCGTGTTTCTCTTCTATCTTTCGAAAATATAAAAATACAAATCGCGAATTGCGGGGAGAAGATCGATTTATCTCCCGTAAGAACACTCGAGATGTCGACGTTTTGCCATTTCTATCACTTTAATGATATTTTTGCACTTGAATTATCTTGCAATTCTCTTTTTAGTAAGGACATGGCTAAAAATTTAGTTCCAGAATTATGTCAGTTTCTTATTGTCGTTGGCTCTATGCCATTCAAATGGCTCCTGCGCTTCTGTCTCCAATGCACTTATTAAAATATATCGTCGAAAATACTTGTAGAGAGACTCGTCAGCATGTGTTTTTACACCGGCTTATCGCCTGCGTGATCAATATAATGGAGCCAGCGTGAAGAATATCGAGAAAATAACTTTGACACTCGAGCTCGATATGTTTGGATATTATACAAGGTTTGTGTAGAGAGATAATAATACTTGCTCGGCCCTCAAATTCGTTTTATTCACCTATGGTTTAAAGTCTCCCGTGTCTCGTTATGCGTTTAATAGGTGTCTTTAATTCGCCAACGATACGATGCCCCGGTGTAGCCATCCTAAGCAAAGTTCGCCTTGCTTATCGCTATTGTTCGCTATTGTGTTATGAAACAATTACCCGCTCTCTATGAAACGTAACGGTAACGCGATACAACAATTCCCATTCCCAATCTCGTTCTACGGAGTACCAGCGACACCGACCGCGATAAATTCTATCGGTGACCGAGAAACAAGTACAGATACGCGCGGGTGATCGTAGCGGTTTTCATTGTGCGCTTGGATAAATGCTCGGTGTCAGATTAGTTAGGCGCCGAGGGAATCTGTGCACACGGATAATAACGGTGTGCTCGACTTTTCCGTCCGCGAAACTTGAACGGTACATATCGCGTCCTGATATACTTTTTGTTGTCGGTGTTTTGGGTCGCATCATCCAAAACAGGTTTTTAACTCTCGTTTATTTTTCACATTCCTACATTTTATTTTATTTTATTTTTTTTAATTAAATTAATGAAAATAGCTTCTCATTTTGAGAGAAAATCGTTAAATTTGTTCGATTTCCATGAAAATTATGAAAATCGATCGATATTAAATATATTGGACATTTTTCAACAAGTGACACAGAAGATACAATACACTTCATTCTTGGTTGTCGAATGTAAACAGGAATGAAATAATTCACCGTGTTACACTGTGTCCTCTGTGTCGCTTGTTGAAAAACGTTCATTATCTTCCGAGAGGATCAAAGGACATAGAGGGGTGTTAAACGTGAAAATCGCTCGTCTTATCAAAAACGGCGATTCTCGCAAAATGTGGTTAATTCCACGAGAAATTATACGCTTCGAGCAACGCACCGCCTAATTGTCCGTCCAATAAAAGCGAGGTCATCCCGATCTCACGTTAGTCGCTCTCCCATTTCCGCGGGGAAAATGAGAAAGGACGCCGAGCGCTTTCCTGGAGGCCTCAAACGGCAGCCAGCCGATCGGAAGATCGACTGCGAGCGAGTTCACTACGTTAATTAACCCCTATAATTGGCTACGTGCCAGTCGAGGCCTAGACGAGCTATCTCTCTTGTGGGCAACTTTTTAACCTTCCTCTAATTTAGACTGCGACATATATCTCATTAAGTCGGAACTAACTGTGCGTCGATTTACCGTAAACATCCAACAAACGACGTTAATCTTTATGATTCAGATTCCCCTAATCCTCGAAGAAGCCTGATTGAAAATAAAATGCACTTACGAATCTTACGTTAAAATATACAAATAGAGCGCAATTAAAAATAGAGATACGGACGAATTCTATTTTAGTAAATTATTTTATATTCTCAACATTGTTACACCGAAAAAATTGTATTCTTGAAATGTATACTTTATAAGTCCTCTTAATAAATATTCTTAATAAATAAGAATATATTCTTAATTTGCAACTTCTACATCACAACTCGATTTTCATGTGAGCGACATGTTTCTTCATTTGCCGCTACGCGGCGACATCACTCTTAATTTTTCTCGTATTCAATATTTATGGTGAAATGTATATAAAGGACTTGTATTAACGTAAGATCTAAAGCATATTTTTTTCCTTTAGCAGTGATGAAAGAGAGGACTGCTCTCACACATAGGTTCTATGCATGTGAGTCCTCTTTGACATCACTGTTTATCAATTTAATTTCAAACTGAATTTAAAATAATTTATTTAATCTGGATTCCCTTGTTGGGATTCAGAATATTAAAAGACTATTTGAAATTAGACGGAAAAAACTTTTAGAGCCAATTAAACTTATTTGACTTCAACAAAATTTATTAAACCCAAAGAAATATTTTTCTCTGTGTATTAAGAATATCTTTTTTAGAAGATTTGCCTCTTAACTTAAGAGGATCCTCTTGGCGCCTATTTTAGTGGTATATATTCTAAAGATAAGTGGTATATTCTTAAATTAAGAATACAATTTTTTCGGTGCATAAGTATTCGACCATCGTGTGATCAGACTCGAATACCTCGGACGAACTTTTTAACCTCCCTCTAATTTGGACCGCGACATATATCTCATTAAGTCGGAACTAACTGTGCGTCGATTTACCATAAACATCCAACAAACGACGTTAATCTTTATGATTCAGATTCCCCTAATCCTCGAAGAAGCCTGAAAATAAAATTCACTTACGAATCTTAAGTTAAAATATATAAATAGAGCGCAATTAAAAATAGAGATACGGACAAATTCTATTTTAATAAATTATTTATTAAATTATTATTTTATATTCTCAACATTGTTATAAATGTTCGACCATCGTGTGATCAGGGTACCTTGGACGAACTTTTTAACCTCTCTTTAATTTGGACCGCGACATATATCTCATTAAGTCGGAACTAACTGTGCGTCGATTTACCGTAAACATCCAACAAACGACGTTAATCTTTATGATTCAGATTCCTCTAATCCTCGAAGAAATCTGATTGAAAATAAAATGCACTTACGAATCTTACGTTAAAATATACAAATAGAGCGCAATTAAAAATAGAGATACGGATGAATTCTATTTTAGTAAATTATTTTATATTCTCAACATTGTTACACCGAAAAAATTGTATTCTTGAAATGTATACTTTATAAGTCCTCTTAATAAATATTCTTAATAAATAAGAATATATTCTTAATTTGCAACTTCTACATCACAACTCGATTTTCATGTGAGCGGCATGTTTCTTCATTTGCCGCTACGCGGCGACATCACTCTTAATTTTTCTCGTATTCAATATTTATGGTGAAATGTATATAAAGGACTTGTATTAACGTAAGATCTAAAGCATATTTTTTTCCTTTAGCAGTGATGAAAGAGAGGACTGCTCTCACACATAGGTTCTATGCATGTGAGTCCTCTTTGACATCACTGTTTATCAATTTAATTTCAAACTGAATTTAAAATAATTTATTTAATCTGGATTCCCTTGTTGGGATTCAGAATATTAAAAGACTATTTGAAATTAGACGGAAAAAACTTTTAGAGCCAATTAAACTTATTTGACTTCAACAAAATTTATTAAACCCAAAGAAATATTTTTCTCTGTGTATTAAGAATATCTTTTTAGAAGATTTGCCTCTTAACTTAAGAGGATCCTCTTGGCGCCTATTTTAGTGGTATATATTCTAAAGATAAGTGGTATATTCTTAAATTAAGAATACAATTTTTTCGGTGCATAAGTATTCGACCATCGTGTGATCAGACTCGAATACCTCGGACGAACTTTTTAACCTCCCTCTAATTTGGACCGCGACATATATCTCATTAAGTCGGAACTAACTGTGCGTCGATTTACCATAAACATCCAACAAACGACGTTAATCTTTATGATTCAGATTCCCCTAATCCTCGAAGAAGCCTGATTGAAAATAAAATTCACTTACGAATCTTACATTAAAATATATAAATAGAGCGCAATTAAAAATAGAGATACGGACAAATTCTATTTTAATAAATTATTTTATATTCTCAACATTGTTATAAATGTTCGACCATCATGTGATCAGGGTACCTCGGACGAACTTTTTAACCTCTCTTTAATTTGGACCGCGACATATATCTCATTAAGTCGGAACTAACTGTGTCGATTTACCGTAAACATCCAACAAACGACGTTAATCTTTATGATTCAGATTCCCTTAATCCTCGAAGAAACCTGATTGAAAATAAAATTCACTTACGAATCTTACGTTAAAATATACAAATAGAGCGCAATTAAAAATAGAGATACGGACGAATTCTATTTTAGTAAATTATTTTATATTCTCAACATTGTTATAAGTGTTCGTGTGATCAGACCCGGGTACCTCGGACGAACTTTTTAACCTCCCTCTAATTTGAATCGCGACATATATCTCATTAAATCGGAACTAACTGTGCGTCGATTTACCGTAAACATCCAACAAACGACGTTAATCTTTATGATTCAGATTCCTCTAATCCTCGAAGAAATCTGATTGAAAATAAAATTAACTTACGAATTTACATTAAAATACAAATAGAGCGCAATTAAAAATAGAGATACGGACGAATTCTATTTTAGTAAATTATTTTATATTCTCAACATTGTTATAAATGTTCGACCATTGTGTGATCAGACCCGGATACCTCGGACGAACTTTTTAACCTCCCTCTAATTTGGACCGTGACATATATCTCATTAAGTCGGAACTAACTGTGCCGTACACTGAGAAAAATGAGAGAAATGTTCGATGAAAAGGTAACGAACGGATATTATACCGATCATTTTAATCGGATCAGAAAATTCCGAATTTTGAACTTTCTGATCAGATATCCGATCAATCGATATTTTTTGATTGGATATCTGATCAGTTTCTTTTTTTTCCGATTAAAGCAATCGATATAATATCCGTTCGTTACTTTTTCATCGGTTTTTTTTTCTCAGTGTAAACATCCAACAAACGACGTTAATCTTTATGATTCAGATTCCCCGAATCTTCGAAGAAACCTGATTGAAAATAAAATTAACTTACGAATCTTACATTAAAATACAAATAGAGCGCAATTAAAAATAGAGATACGGACGAATTCTATTTTAGTAAATTATTTTATATTCTCAACATTGTTATAAATGTTCGACCATCGTGTGGTCAGACCCGGGTACCTCGGATACGATTCCTCTTCCCGTAGAATCTCATCGCGTTGAATATTCTCGACGTAATAACGAAGGTATGCCCGTTTCCTCCTTCCGTTTAGCGCCGCGGAAAATTGTTGAAGGTCTCGTTCGAAGGGCTCAAAGCAACGGAATTTTCGCGAAGCGCATTCACGGGGACATACATTCCGTACACGTAGATGCACTTCGTATGCAAGTTTCGTCGCCGGTTGGGCCGCCTCGCGTCGCGCCGTCAGTCTCTTTATTTCGAAAATTCCGCGTTCCTTGCCTCGGAATAATGGCTCGGTCGTACCGACGATTCATCCACGGATGAGTCCTCCTCCCCTCGTTGCGGCGGACTCGAGCAAAAGTGCGTCCCTCGGTGCGAATATTACATTCCTCATTAACGCAAACAAAACAGACTTTTAATTAAAAAAGGCACGAGACGCGCGCCGTAAAACTTCTTCCTTTAAAAGTTTTTTTTTTCGTTTGCCCCCTTTGGAACTTTTCATCCGTTAAAATCTTTCCCGATGCAATTCGCATGCGGATTGTAATTGATTAGTTTTTATCACGCTTGTCTCGGTTGCTGAAATTCATTAATATAATTAAAATTGCGAGATGTTAATAACGATACATTAAACAATTTATAAATTAAACAGTTGATATTTTCTTATTTATATACTTATTTATATATATTTTTTTATTTATATACTTTGATTTTTTATCTTGTGTCTATCGATTGTGAATTTTTATAATTATATTTTTGGATTTTATAATTATATCTTTATTTTAGATTTATAATCAAAGTTACTTACACTGGTTGCAATTTTATTTAGCGTACTCGCGTTGTAATTAATATCGATTAGTGAGAAGATCTTATTTATCCCAAAGAGGTCCTTCGAGAACTCTAAGCGAGAATCGATCGAAGGATGAGATTGGACATTAATTGGCCGTTCCAGACGTCGTTGAAGCACGTCACCATGAGCGTCGTCGTCGTCGTCGTCGTCGATTGGTATAATCGTTGACCCATTGTCGTTCTCTATTAGATTAAAGGATGTCAGTGCGCGATACTAATCAGTGGTGCTCAAAGGAGGAGGCAATAACGGTACCGTGACAACCGATATTCTCGGAAAATCTTGCCTCGCGAGTTGCCACGATGGCAACGCAAGAGCTATTGTTTCGCAGAAAGCGGCATCAAGCGGTATTTACCGCTAAGCGACGTTTGCCGCCGCACCCGGTACCGAAATAATTGAATAATTCAGACAGCCTCGGGTCGCGTCAGTTCACCGTGCGTCAAGTGGGTACCCAACCATTTTAGAGCTTCTCTTTGAACGCACGCATAAAAGATGCAAAGATTAATTATTAATCTTAATCTGCAAATGAGTTTAAAATTTTTATGATACCAATTAAGAATTTCTTAATTTTGCAATACATGATTAACGTTTCAATAGATCATTACTTTTTTTGTCCAAGTAATATTTTAATAATCATGGAATTTAATTTTTTTAATTTGTATTAAATTACCGTACATCAAGTGATGGATACGTAGCTATTTTAAAGATTTTTTAAAAATATACACGAGATGTTTAGAATTATTAATCTTTTTCTTATTCGACAAATAAATTAAAAATTTTATAGTATTAATTAAGAATTTTTTTCTTTTAATTTTACATCGGTCAATTATATTGCAAGCATTTCAGGCTCACGTTTCTGCGATTACGAAGGTAATAGGCCTTTTAAGTAAGCTGACCGCACGAATATTTCATCCCTTAGTGATCTGTCAGCGATCCCTGTGATGCTCTCAAAAGCACGCTTTCACCTTTCGTGCGGGGAGTGGCAGTTCTCATCCAGCCCGAGCACTCAAATCAAATTCTCGCCGCTTAATGCGCCGTCAGATCCCGCCTCGCCGGCGCGTCGCCCGCTTCGGGAATCACGTCGACGTCCGTCAGGTCGGTTTATTGCATTTCCCGGCAAGATTTCGTCTCGTTTTCACGGTTTGTTTCGTCTCCCTTTTGTGTGCGCATCCACGGGGCACGTGGTCCGCGATTTTCACGGCGCGTCGGCGACGTTTCTTCTTCTTCTTCTTCTTCCGCTTCCTCTTCCTCTTCCTCTTCGGTCGCTCGCTCGCGTCTCGTCGGCACGAGACGAGATATTCTCGCAACTTCTGACACTTCTCTCGCCGAGGCACGACTCTCTCACAATATTCCCCTGTCCTCTGCCCATTCTTCCTTCCTTCCTTCCTTTCTTCCGTTGCTTTCTTCCGTCGTGTCGACTCCGCTACAAAGAGTGTCTCGTCACGATTTCTGTCGTCGTCGAGCCGACTTTTTCCGCCGCACTCTTCCCTCTCCTCCCGTCCCGTTACGTTAAATGGAATCAATTTGCTCCGCAGGCTTCAAGAAAACTCGCAGTCATAACTCCGTCATGAGAACTCGACCGTGGTTAATTCCTTACTTAGGATTTATAAGATTAAATATTAAAGATAAAACAGCACACATATACGTAAAATGAAACTTTTATTTATCCTTTAATTGATAATGAAATCTTTCTCGTAAAATAACCTCGTTCAATCGATATAAAATGTTGAATTTCTACGGATGACGGATATCTTTGTAGATAAAAATGACGCTTTCTTATCGAGGAATTGTGACAAATTGCGATCTCTAACAAAACATTGGCAAGTTATCGGGAAATTTGTTATTAGCAATTGACGTGCGATAGAAAAACGGGATATCCGGGGTATACAGTTACAGAAATGTAATAAGACGGGAAATCTTAGAGCTTGGCGTAGTTTTCAATGGCATCAAATTAGATTGGCGATATACTTTTCGCTTCTTCTTCTTCCTCTTCTTCTTTTTTTCCACTATGTCGAGTCCGACGTGCCATCATCCCTCGTGAACTTGAGCAGTCGCCCTTCCTCGTTTCCCACCTACACCTCGAATCGAATCAACCCGCGTGGCTGACATCCGACGCCTCGATTTAAGTCCCCCTCTCATACGGGAAATCTTTCAAGCCACGAATGCAAGATGCTCGCGACGTCTCACTGAAATGTGACCGAATCTCCTTACGTCAGTATAAATACGTCGTATATATTCGGAAGAAAGATTACTTTTTATGCCAGTCAACATTGAAACACTGTAATTCCGTCTAAGCTTGAGAATATTCAAAGACTTTGCGAAATATAATGATGATATAATGCGAAAAAGATGCAGAAATTTCCCTTCAAAATGCCTCGGCAGGCTTATCCGTCTGATTTCTCGCCTGAGATTCATCGAATCTCGGTAGGAACTTGGAGATTCTTCAATAAATGCGCCTTAAGAGTGAATCAGTTCGCTTTGAGATGATTCGGTCGAACCGATGCGACAGGATAGTCTCTCGTTTATTTGAAATTAGGGACCGTCCTTGCACAGATCTTCCGCAAGGAAACTCAAAGGCGTTGTTCGAGCCCTTCGTACACTGGGGACCCGTGCCCTTACGGGCTTGATGAGCAAACATGCGGGATTATTAAACCGTCTACGCGCCATGGAGACGGTTCATCTTTGATTGGTTTGACGCGACGAGAATTCCTCCCTTCGATTTTGGCCGCAACATTTCACCTCGACGAACATGACATCGGAAAATATATCGGATCGTCTCGTCTTTTTTTATAGAAACACGTCACATTATCATATATTGCGTGCATAATAATCATTACGTCCTCCCAGATCACATTCGATCTCATAAATAACAGTAATAAATAATTATACCGTATAAATAATTATTAACAGTAAAAATAATTATAGTAATAAATAACAGTAATAAATAATTATAAGACTAATATAGAAAATGATATAGAAGAGAGAACATAATAATTGAAATAATTGTAAATATACACATGTACATACAATTTCAAAATTACATAATTTAAGTAATATTATATTATATTTAATTATATTTATATTTGTATAATATTAATTTATATATATTTCCTTTTTCTATATTTCTATATTAATTTGATTTATACGCTTGCTACTTTTGTTTGTTTTTTGAATCGAAAATTAATTATAAAGATTATAATAAATGATTATTTAAAGGTTTTATTTTAAATCAAGAAAATATGACATTTTTGTGCTAAATAATACATATAGGTGTATATATATTTTTCAATAAATCGCGGGAAAGTAAACAAATAATAAATATAAATGAAAACCGAAATTGCATTATTTAGCTATAAATATAAATGAGGAAAATACTCAAGTAATTTAGTCTTTAAAGAGTTCCATCTTTTGAAAGAGTCTCAAAGAAAATAGCATTTCGCGATTTCTTACGCATTACGTGCAATTTTCGGCTCCCGTGGTTCTCATGGGATTATTCGGCAACCGATATCCCCATTTCATTTCATCGTTTCATCCTACATCGATGTCGCCGACGCGCGTTGCTCCTTTTAAAGCTTCCTGCTGGCACGACGCTACAAGTCGAGGATAATCTTCTCGTCGTAAGGAAAGAGGGAGAGAGAAAGGACGACCTACGACGAGCCAGAAAGAATGTTATTCGCCGCGGGGGTCGCGCTACCGTTTCGCCGGGACAGATTTATGTAGCAAATATTTGCAAGACGAACCGGTTCCGCCCTTAATGGATTAGACGACTCGCCGTGCGTCGTTGACTTCGTTTCTCATTTTTTCGCCGGCGCCATGTATCGCCACGCGAGCACAGTCGTTCTAATTCTCCTGAAAGCCCCCGGGGTTTTGTCTCCTCGGACGGATCGTATCTCCGACGATATGTGCGGGGCTCGAGCCATCGATGATTTAATCTCGTCGAAATCGCGAAATGGAATCCGCTCGACGAAAAAGAGAATCGAGACGCGCATTGTGGGGTAGAAAAAGACCTCTGCCGGGTAAAAAAATTGTCCGCGTGTTTCGAAAAGTTCCTAGAAAACCGGCGCAGTTTTCTAGATACGAGATAATTGGCAATCAGCTGATCGTCAGGCGGGGCGGTTCGCGCATTCACGAGCGAAAAATTAATTCGTCGCGCTCGAACGAGAGGAATGAGAAGGAATCGGACAGACGGACGGACGGACGACGTGCGTAATTACATTCTCGAAACGAGTTCCCCTCGCGAAAATCGCTCGTCTCCGGTGCTCTTGCACCGTCAATTACTCGGCGTTTTGCACTTGTTACCGACGTCGAATCGGACGCGACTCCGGTATATCGTTCAACAGCGAGAGACTCGTTAACCGGAAATTGAAGGTCGAGTCGGAGAGACAGCGGCCGTTTGTGCCTGGTGGTGCGTCAAAAAAGAAGGGCCGGGATAAACGAGTTAAGTCGAGGCGAGGGGCCAACCTCTGCCAGGCGCCGTGTCTGTCCAGAGCGTCGAAGAAACGGAAGAAGGAAACACGAATCACGCTACGATAACGCATTTGACGCGCCGACTCCGATTTAATTGCGTGCCGTCTTGCTCGGAACTTGTTAAGTCTCTCGTCCTTAGGAATAAAGAGATTTTACATGAGACGTTGCATTCAGCTGGTCTGATTTAAATTTTTTTTCAATATATTTAAAGAGTACTAATTTGCACAGAAATCATTTTAAATAAATCGTTATTCTTTTTTAATTTATTTCCTTACGAATTAACTGAATATCTTGTTGTGCATTTATGATGTTAAAGTTTAATTTGCGAAAATGCAGCAATTTCATCAAAATCATCCTCCTTTATTTAGAATATATATATATTTAAAAAAAATATCAGATTAGCTGAGTATTAAATTAGGCCTTTGTTAGCGATCTCCTAGATCAGAGAACAAATATCATTTTTCAATCTTTCATATTTTTTAATCTAATACACTATCTGTTCTCTCTAGAAAGCATTTTCGAAGCACTCACTGAAGATACATTCGCGCTCCTACCAAGCTGAGAATAATAAACGCGCATTACCGCTCTTTTCTTGTCGCTGCTAATCCAATTTCAAGCGTAAAAGCTCTTTACCGAGACATGTTGCGCGAAAAGAACACGAACTAAAAACGCCTCTCGAGCATTTCGCTTTCTCGGCGATATAATAAGCGACGCATATCGCAAGAAATAAATTCGCTTAAAACGTGTTATTTCGTAAAACGACAAAGATGGATGATATTAGCCCGGTCTCCTCTACTCGGATAAACTGGCATCTGTTCTTGCCATCTCGTAACATGATTTTCGCAAACTCAAACGTCTGTCTTTCTTGTTTGTCCTCTCTCCTATCCGACAATCGTCGGTAATATTATTCGCGAAATGGAATCGTTTTTATGCGCGCCCACGCAGTTGCTTCAAGTCCTTCTTGCTCCCTCTCTTCTTCTACTTTCCCGAAAAAAAAAAAATGAGAACTCTATAGTAATACGATGTACATGTAGTATCGCGGAAAGAAGAACTAATTTGCACACGATGCATATTCCATTAAGCGACTTGAGAAGCTGGCGTTTTTTGCGCGCTCCTCTCTCCCTTTCTCTCTCTTGTCGCGATTCCCGCTTCTTAATCTGATTTCAGGCGAGAAAAAAATCGTCTTCCATACGTAACCACTTAGGGACGACGCGCGTGGCATTTCCCTAAGCTTCTCTCCCCCAGGTCGGATACCTCGCGTGCCTTCCAATACGCATTCTTCATCGCCCGCCGCCACTCGCATTCCGCTTAGTCGACCGATTAATTACGTCCCCCTCGCAGATTGCACGATTCGCTGACGCGGCGCGTAAATGCGAAAACTTTGTCTCTTCCCAGTTCGTTCGATTAACTCGGTGCTTTAACATCGCAGTTTGTCGCGATTAATTCAAGATACAATCTAAACCGATAATGATATGCCAGATGGAACTGCTACGGTTGGAAAAGACACGGTTGGACTGATCGAAATGATTTTACTTATTACTTAAGAATTATACGTATAATTGAAAGTACATATTCGAGACAAATATTTTAAATAGCGAGTTATAACGTGCCATTGATTCGAGTAGATTTTCTCTCGATATATTCAAGTAGCTAGAATATGTAATCTCGTTATAATCATCGATTAAAAAATGAACGAACTGCAATAACAGCGTACTTTGTGTAACGCTTCGATTCACCGTAAAATCTTGGACAGGTATTTCCTGCGATTGTGCAATAATGCTTACGAAAAAGGGTAAATGATAAGTAGCGAAAATAAAAAGAATGACATACGTTTTAAAACGATCAAATCAATTTTATAATTCAATTTTATAATTTTAATCAATTTTATAATTTTATAATTCTTCGTACAAAACGCAAGAATTTAATTCATTGATCTTATTGTATCGATTATATACGATACAGAGGAAAAAATGGAGAAATTATTAGCCGAAGATATATTTCTCTATCTAAGATTAGACGTCACATGGTCAATCATGGAAGGTCGATGTATTTTTCCATGTATTTTCTGTTGACATATCTAAGATACATTGATGAAGTATGCAGCTAAAAGATAATGCTCAGTGTTTATCAACTAATTTATGTTTCATTTTTTTCTATTTTTATAAACATTAGATGTACTGAATTATTATAATATAATATATAATATAAATATAAATATTATATATATATATATATATATATATAAAGTAAAAAAATATTATCCTCTTATATATTATATAATTATATTATATTATAATAATTCATATATTATATATTATATATATTATATATATATTATATATATAATATATAATATATGAATTATTATAATATAATATAATTATATAATATATAAGAGGATAATATTTTTTTACTATAAATTAATATAATATATAACTGATGATATTTTTTTCTCTAATCATAATCAAATGAGATGAAAATATAACTCGCAATTTTATTCTGCTCATAATTCGCGGAGATGATCGAAAAAAAATGCGCAAAAAGAAGATCGCCTCGCTCCTGGCCGAGGATACCTTTATCAATATACCTTTATCAAAACGATGAACTCCACAAAACAAACAGATTGGCAACCAACGACACCGAGTATTTCTGGACGAGCGTCGCTCGTCCTACCTCGTGTTGGCGTTGCATTATCGGGTACCCCGAGTAGAGAAGAGCGTGCGACGAATCGTAAGAAAACACACGGCGTGTTTGTACTCGTATCTGGGGTGCGTGGTGACAGATAGATATCGGAGCCATTGTTTACGAGGCGTCTGTACGTCCGAGGACGCAGGTCTGAATCGGGATCGCCATCGCGCCGATTTTCGGAGTAAACCGCAGCCGCGGCGGATTAATTACGTATCTTCCGTTATTAGATTAATGCCTCTGTACACACACACTACGCCCACACACACACACACACACACACACACACACACACACACACACACACACACACACATATATATATATATATATATATATGCATCCATCGAGAGTGAGTTCGTTGTGTTTATGTTCAATATTAGCATCGTTGTATAATCGATCGATTCGCAATGCATATAGCGATTGCGAGTTATTGCGCGCCCAAGATTACATCAATATTTACGCAGAATGTGAGACATCGCTTTTCCGACGGTGATGCTCCAATCTCTCATTTTATATCGCGTTGCACGTGTATCGCATCTCCTAAACAACGTCGAAGCGTTCGCGAAAATATTTAATTCGGAAATCTAGGATTGATTGCAATTTGAAATGACAGCGATAGAGTGGAGGGAGAGGAGCAGAACGAGAGTTATCCGCAGCGTTATGCTAGAACGTCATATGAATATTTACGTTGTCATAAAATTTTCCACCTAATTTCAGCCGTTTTCTCCTCGTCAATTTCGAAAAGATAGAGAGATTTTTTTTTACATATTATGACATATTTTACATATTATAACATTTTATAAAATATGCAGAAAAGATCCACGGATGCAAATATGATCATTTAATTCCTAAAATTATCCGGGATCTGTTTGCTCAACATTTTTCATAAGGACTTTTTTTGGAAATAATATATCAAAATATACTGAAAAATGTTGCGTTTATGTTGTATTATTAATTATTAAATAATAATTAAATATTAAAAAAAAATTGTCATTGTAAAACTTTACAGTTTTGTTGAAAATATATATTTCAAATTATTTCGCACAATCTAAATACAGAAAAGTGAAACTTTCGGATATCCCGTATGTACCTATATATTTGTGTACGCTTTCAGAGTAGCACTAGACGTATACGCGATATCGTTCTCTTCCGGAGCGCGTTTAATTCGAGAGATTCTAATCTCTATCATGCAATCGCGCGGATCGTGCCATTTCGCGAGGATTACGTCAATATTTACACGGCAAGTGAGATTCTACCGGATTTTCCGACCGCTCCGACTCTATGTAGACCTTTTCCCATGGATTCTATCGCAACGGAAAGCTGTTAACTCCGAAAGAGATCGATCGAGTGACGTGTAGCGACGCTTTTACTACGAAATCGCGTACCCTGATATACTCGTAAAACGAGGGAAAAGATACCTTTGCCCTATTCCCCTTTTCGCAACAGATCGCTGATATTCTCAGAATGAAACGTCGAAAAGAGCGCGCGAGATGAAATCTAAATTCAGCAAAATACGTCGAGTTATAAATGATTTTTATTCTCCAAGTCAATTTACATTTCATAATATCTTTACACTTCAAATGTATTCTTGTTCGCTAAGTGTATATTTGTTTTTATAAGAATGATTTCCATTAAAATTTCTTTAAATTTTCATGCAAAATACAATTAAACGCGTCGTATCTTTCATTTATTCGTGACTCTGTTTTTATTGAGTTTTCTTTTCAGATTACAAATAATTCTATTATATAATCTAATATTAATTTTAAAATTTTTCGCAAAAAATTCTTACGCTTTTTTTTATTTTTATAATTATTCAATTTTACGAACATTTGTAAAAAAAAAATCTCTTTTCCAAAAATGTAATTAGATGAATTTTTTCTTCATGTGATGAACGAATTTTCACGCAAGTTGCGGCTGATATGAATTATATTGATATTTACCATGATAAAATTTCTTCGTTAAATATTTTGTTAAGATAAGATAATGCAATTGTTGGATGCGTGTTCCTTGCACCTAATAATCAGGGCAATTTCTAATAATGAGATTTCTGATATATATAGCCACATGATATTCGAAGAAAGGCTGACATTAGTTTACAAGTTCTTGTATGCTTATAGCTACATTTACATGATTTGCCGGCCGAAGGCAGTGATTAACTGACGGTCCTTTTGATGTGGGATAAACAAACACTGTCTGGTTTGATCGCCACGACATATTGGCCCGGTCGTAGCCGGTTGCTAATAAACATACGCTTTGCAACTCCTTCCTTCCTTCCTTTTAAGCGACTAGGATATGCGTATAACGTTAATTAAACATCATGCGAGAGGGAGAGAGAGAGAGAGAGGGACCACGTGGTAATCGCTCGAGCGAGAACCGATCGATACCGCTGCGGCATTAATCGAATTCCGACGGTCTATCATGCATGACGTACGTGAGCTTCTGGTATACAACGACATTGGCGCAAACTTGGGTGGGCTCTTTCTACCTTGCCCTCCTATAATAATTTATTTTATAATTGTCAGATCGCGCGTTTACACCCAACGATTCCCTTCGAAATATTACTATTTTTTTTTCAAATTACTCATATATTGAAAATGAGTTTATATCTTTTGAAACGTAAAAAATATGAAATTACTTTTTCAAAATAAATAAATAGTTGAAATATTTTAAAATCGCTAGTGGAAAATTAAAAATTTTTTCTCAATTAAAGGTAATATAATGCGACCAAAACTAGCCAAAATATTAGTCATTTATTACTACGACGTTTCGACCATATGGTTGTGATCCTTTTCAAGTATACAATGTCTGATAAAGCGTAAGAACATCACATTTTAAAAATTATATAACGAATACATTTTTTGTCACTAAGAGAAAATAATTTTGTCAGTAAGAGACTTCGTCAACGGCTGAATATAAATGAATATAAATATTTTGGCTAGTTTTGGTCGTATTATATTACCTTTAACTGAGAAAAAAGAAATTGGAAATGTCATATCATTAAAACCACGATTGATCGCGAATAAAGGATAATTTACTTCTTGAATTATTTAATACACGTACGGATATAGATTTAACGATCGGCGTTTTGGCATTTTTTAATAATAATAATTATTATGAAATTATATTAATTAATAATAATTATGAAATATAATTTTTAAGGTATTTTCAATAATAATAATTATGAAATTATATTAATTAAAAATAATTATGAAATAATTTTAAAAGATTTTTTAAACATCTAAATGAAGATTAGTAAGATAATACGTCGGCGGTGACGAAATTAAGTTGATGATTTACGACATTTTTCTTCCCGAATAATCGTCCGTCAGCAAACGGCGTTCTGACCGTACCTCTTATCCAATTATTCGACAGCCATTCATCGGACGTTGACGTTTTATCGAGCGAGAAAAATTTACAGCGCGTCGCGCGCGTTTTCACGGTACATTGGGGCACGAGGTTGAAAGCCTGAGTAGTAAAACACTTCCAGAGATAGGGACGTGGAGAGAGAGAGAGAGAGAGAAAGAGAGAGAGAGAGAGAGAGAGAGAGAGAGAGAGAGAGAAAGGAGGATAATTATCCGAAGACGCGGCGCAGCAACGGAAAATTGCTCGGTCGTCGGGAAGAACGCCGTCCGCGACTTTAACTCATTTCATGAATGAACAAAAGCCGATCCCGGGATTGGGCCCAGTAACTAGTATACCACGTGTTACGGGGTGGCTCTTTCCCGACCCGACATTTAATTAATTCACCATATTTCCTCCATCGATCCATACATTTCGGGAGTTAATTGCAATCTGGAATAGTTTATAATTAATGAAGGAATTAACGCACACATACGCAACGAACAGGAGAGAGAGAAAGAAAGAGAGAGAGAGAGAGAGATGTTTGACAGCTGGCGAGTAGGTTGGTGATTCTTTCGCGCTTAACATTCCGCTGTACGCTTGATTAATTATCGACGCTCAAGATGCGCCAAAAGGAGGAAACCCTGTTTTTGACGGTAGACACGATATTCTCGACGTTGCCTCGCGCTGTTAATTAATTGTCTGTATAGTATATTAATTATCTATACAGTTTCTCTCGTCTCTGGTGATGTATCCTGAAACTGCATCTTAATAAACTTAGTAACAATATATATATGTATAGTATGTGAAATTTGTACTTTCATTTGTGATTGTATAATAGTTCTATATATTTTTGAAAGAAATAGCAATCTGTCATTGATTTGAGAAACATTGAAAATTCATTCATAATCTTTTCATTAAAGATTAAAAGATATGATTTATATATCACACATTTTAATTTTAAAAATAATTTATTTCTCTTTTAATTTATATATTTAAGTTATATATATTTAACTTTTTATATCTTGTATAAAATACTTAATTGTACACGAGATAAAAGAAATATTGAGCTTTTCCGTGAAAAGGTTTCTAAAAAGAATGCGCCACTCGATCACCGTCGACGAATAAAGCTCGAAAAACAACTCTGTCGCGATATTTAAAAGCTCTATCACTTGATTGGCGATTACTCGCTTTAATTAACGATAAAAGCAGAGCGTATAACAGCGCGCGTCTTTCTCGTGAATATTCGTCTAAAGCCGACCGCTTCTGCAATTTGACGCCAGCTGTCAACCGGAAACGGTCTCGGAGACCGAGTTCTATAGTAAAACCAGTTATATGGAATCCGTTAACAGGAAACACGCATGTTTATCGTAAAATGTTGAAACAAAGTTCTGCCTCGTTTCTCGATTGTCACACTGGGAATCTGAATCGATAAAAGAGAATCAAATAAATCAATCGACACACGATACTTTTATGTAAATATTTAAATGTAAATTGTATAAAACTGTATAGGGGATAATTCAGAATTATCTCTCTTCGCCGATTATTTTAATTAGTTATATACAAATAAATGAAAGAAACAGAAAATATTAATAGCATTACATAGAATGAAACTGACAATATTTCTTTCTACAATAAAAATTTTTATTCAAGAAAGAATAAAATAAATAGAGAAATAGATTGCTTTAAAATAGAAAGGAAAAATTCTATATTATAAAAGACAAGAATAAAATTAAAAATAAAATAAATAATTTTTTAATAAATAAACTTTTTTTTATAAATAAATTTTTTTCAGAACAATATATATGTAATTAAATATCTTTTTATCACATATATATTTTTTATCTTCCTTAAAATGCTACATAGAGATTGGCAAATAGAATTTTGTTTTGCATTAAAAAAAAAATTTTTGTCAGTTATTGATATATCCGTTGTCAAATGCGGGGCATAAATTGAGGCATTAATCGCGCGTATTTCCGCGTAATGAAATAAATTCGAGAGGACAAATTTGCCGTGTGGCTCGAGCATTTCCGGGTGTCGCAGAGAAATGGAAACCGCGGCCAATTGCTTAATTGCGCCCGTGATGTCCCGTGTAATCAGGATGCCGTCGTTTGGACGCATTTACAACGCACCTACGCTAATTCTCTCAGCGATTCGTCACCACTTTCGCCGCAACCAGCCTCTCTCCGCCTTTGAGTCTTTTGCTTCGCGCGAACACAAGCAAAAGATCATTCCCAGTATTTCTACGAATGGCCAATTTAAAAGAGCGTCAACGACAAAGGACCCGCACTGTCAGTAATTTACAAGAGAACGTCTTTACAAAAGAATTTGAAAGAAAATAAGGTGATCTTTTCAGTAATTTATACACAATGTACGTGTGTGAAGGAAAGATATAGAGAAAAATTTATATCGTCGCTTTATTTGAACGTAAATAAACGTTCAATTTTATTTTTACTACCGATACGTTTATCATGATTAAATATGATGAGAATCGATATATATATATATCTCGACGTACATTTCGATTTATGAACCTCGATGAGAATGATGAATCATGCAAACATTTTAATCAACGTTTACCGATGAAATTTTAATCATTACCAAATTTCAAAACACATATCTCTCTCGGCAACGGTACTCGAAATATCCGAATGGGATAACGAACCACTGAGACGAAAATATTGCGCATCGTCGATTTACACATCGTCAATAGCAGTAAATAATGTCCGCTGACAGAGTCGCGCGTGCAACAGCGGCCACGCGTTAAAAGTCAAATACACGCCGGATCTAGTCCCGCGAAAATATAACACTACGACTGGCGGCCGTATTTCATCCGTGGTATTTGCCAGCAGGCCGATTTTACGAATAGCTACGAGGACTAGAATAGTTCCCCTTAGAGATTCCTGACGACCACGCGCCGGCAAATGTATCGTATAATGACGACAATGTAAGGAATTTTTCCAATGTCGCGACAAGAAGATGCGAAGACGAGGGTATCTTTTCAAAGTGCGACTTTATTTCGGATGGTATAACGTGTCACGAGAATTGCGTTTCACGTATATTTTTGCCTCATCTCTAAATTGGATCTTTGAGTGCTTTTAAAATGGGGAGATAAAAGTCAGATTTTGATACATTTAACTACGAAACTTAGACGCCCATTCGTTCAATGTATATATTTTTACCCAATCTTGTTACCTTTGCATGGACAGTGTTTGAATATCCAATTTTTTATAACGTCTCATATTTACTCAAATTGCCGTAAATTATACTTTCTAAGCTATAAAAGTTTGCCTTTACATGATCACTTGTTATGAAATTAAGATTAAACTCATCGTAAAAATCGTAAAAGTGTCATGCAACGGCTCATGCTAATTTGTTTCGCGTGAACACTTAATTCTTACTTTAAGATTAAATACTTTCTCAACACGTAAAAGTTGACAACTGCATAGAAAGAAAATTGCGATTATATCTTGCATAATTATCGCAATTTTTGTTTCACAAGTTTCGTGCATAATTTTGGAGATGATCGGTTAAATAAAAACTACTTAAAAGCAATTATAAATATCAAAAGTAAAAAAGTAAAAAAAATTACTTCACGCAAATTATAATTTAGCGTGAAAAAAAGTGTACACTGAAAAAATATTTGTTATATGTTTTTTGCACAACAATTTTTATATTTTGTAATTTGTAGTATTTTTTTCAATTTTTTTCAATTTGTATTGTTTCAAAAAGATAAATTTTTATGCTAGGTATTTCAAACACGCTCATTTTTGTTTCTCCACATCTAAATATTTATTGCATGTTATATTTCTTTTTACAAAGCTTCACAAAAATTTCGTCTATGTATACTTTATACCATAGATGTGCTTTCCTTCGCAAATCCCGATATTTCCACCGTCACGACTGGTTTTTGTGTACGAGCACAAAGGAGCGAGTCGCGCGGAAAAATATCTTTGAGACAGAGAGATAAGGCTTAAATGAGAACAAAGGGATTCCATTACCAGGAGCGCACCGAGAGGTATCTCGTGACGCCGGCGCGGCCGTCTCCGTACTTCGATTAATAAATCTCGAGGGACTAATCGATCGTCTATGTCGCAATTTCCTGCAGGACTCCGGCCAACGTCGGCCCCAATTTGCCAAAATCGGGGGCGACATGTCGCGCAATCGGCAGGCCAATCGCTCGTTCGCTAATGGATTTATGATTTCAGTCATTGGCGAAAATGTGTTGGTACGCACACGTATGTCCCTTACATATCTGCGCTTGTAATGCGGTAAATATGTCGGAAAATTTATTTCCGGAACGAAATGTAAATACGTATCGTCGGCTAATGTATATTCCCCGGCAACGAGATCGATATCGCTACGTTTAAATAATTCATTCAATTAAAACGGAACTGAAAGCTTTGACATTTAAATTATTTAATACTTTTTGAATCCGCGATGCCAATATCGTAAAATTACAACTATTATATTTTATATATATATATATCTTGATTTGTGTTGATTCAGAATTATTTAAAATGCTATCGAAAATAGCTTTTGCATCTTGCACGTGAAAATGTTACGTTCGATTCGTATATTATTTTATTATTTCTCCTCTAAAAGCCACTAAATATTTCTGATAAATTAAAAAATAACGAAAGATGCTAGGGTTTTTTTTGAAGCGCTTTGTTGTGTTCGACGTAAAGAATTCCTGCGGAGCGGTTCACCATTCGCAGATTAACAAAAGATGCCGGAAATGATGGGTAACATGGTTTTGTTGGCACCGTAACAACCGTAACTTCCTGTCGAGGCCAGGCTCGAGAAAACGAGGCAATATCTTGCGCCGACAGTTTGGACAGAATCGTAGTTGGACCAATTGCTTCGACGTCGGAAGTCAAAGATTTTCCTTGCGCGAATCGCGTTTCAAAAGTCGCGAAAGAACTGGCAATGGACAATACATAATCCGCACGGCCATTGTCGAAAAATACGTTCGATTAACATTCCGCCATAAAAACATAAAAAAGCTCGAGAAAGAGAAGGAGATATGATCTTTACAAAAAAAAAAATCGAAATGCAATTCTCTGGAATTCTGCAGAAATTAATGTGTCAAGAGTCTCGAAAATCTTGCACGTCGAAAAGCATGAGAAATGGCGCCGCTTTTATTTACGTTTCATTTCTAGCGAACCATACGACCTTACAAGCGCACAGGGGGCTGCGGGAAAGTTATGCAAACGACACCGAGAAGCGTGGTACCGCATACACGTGCGTTCCCATTAGCCACGCGTGCGCGTATAATTCGCGTCGCTCGGCCGATTCACGCGGAATTATGCAATTTGCACACGAGACATATGGAAATACACGTTTTCCGTGCGCGGGCACGAAATTGCAAATCCGCGTATTTCATTCTTCATCGTCCTTCGATGATCGACGGCCGGACGTCGTCCCGAATTGAATATACCGTCTACGTCGAGAATTGCGTTAAATTGTAAATATAAAGATTTGATCTCGCGCGAAAACACAACACTATATTCTATTCTTTTTATTTTTATTTGTTTCATGCCTTTTTTGTATAATAAATAAATAAATGTGTCATAACATCGACGCTCGACTCGTATTGCTATTGAAACTAATTTGTTAATTTTATATTTTGAGTCTTATATCCAGTGTTTGCTGTAGATAATTTGAAACTTATCTAGATAAAGATAGAGATAAAAATCCGTAAATTTATCTTAGATGAGATAAAGATAATTTTGCTTTTACTTAATCTAGATGAAAAATGAGATAATTATTGCGATAATCTAGATAATTATCTAGATATTTTGTTTATTTTAGAAGACTATAAATATTTGTAAAAAATGTGACGTAGATTATAAATGGGATATTAAAATCATAAACACATTCTTTCTCTTTTTTTAAAGAATATTTAAATAATAGCAAAAAAATATATAAATGATATGATAAATATTTATTTATTAATTTATATTTATAATATATTTATAATATATTTATAATATATTAATAAAATATATTAATAATATATATTAATAATATAATAATATATTTATAATATATTAATAATAATAATATAAAAAATATATTTTAGATGTTTCAGACAGATTTTTAGAAAGTTGATTGAAAAACTTTTTTGCATAACGAAAATGTCATCTTAGACAATTTTTAGATAAGATGACAAATATTTTTCATCTAAGAAAGATTGAGATATTTTGTATTTCTTCAACTAGTTAAAGATAAAGATGATCCATTTCTTTATCTCGATGATTATCTAGATAATTTTATCTAGATACCAGCAAACACTGCTTATACCTTTATTATTTGTCCTATATTCTATTTCTTGAAAGCCATACATCGACACTTTTGTAATTAACTATTTTTTGCGGTGCGATTTCTTTGTACTCGGGTCGTGATGCTTTGACCTAAGCCTCTTTTCGCCGATAATCAACTTCTCCCCTCAAGAGGAGCGCGATGCACGATTATGCGGCTCGAATAAAGCGAACTGCTCGCGACTGCTCGCAAACCGGTCGTGTGACGTAAATCGATGAGATAAATAGATCGTGCGATTGTGCAAGGGTTCACGAGCCGGGCAAAAATTTCCCGCCGATTATCTATCCATCGCTTTTGCTACGCGTGGCTGCTTGAGAACAGCTGGAGAGTCTCCCCGCGGGGTCGGCTATGGCTTTTCTAATGGTCACCTCGCGATGCCGTGGACCGTAACACGATACCCTTTACGAAACCCCGAGCTGTAACGTCCGGTCTGTCCGTAGATACCGTGCATAACATAAACGAATGCCTCTCGTATACATATCCAGAACGACACCGGCAGCGTACCCCGTAATTCCTGTCCCGTGCTTTTCTATGAGACGGTAATTATACGACCGCTGAAAGGCGTATCGATTTCGTCTCGCGGGAAGCCACGCAAAGTGCCACGGAATCTCGCGTGGGATATCTTAGCTCCGTTTTCAACGGAAATGACAGAGTGGCTAAATTATAACGCCGTACATATCGAGATGCAAAGGGGCGCGATGATATACAGCGCGCGAATTACATTTAGCTCGAAAACGAAATGCGATAGGGTGCAACATCCATTAATTCGACGTCCAATTATCCGAACGTTCCATTAGAAAAGAAAAATAGGCATATTAATTCGCATTCAACTTTACTCGGAATAAGAAACAGCTCTGCGTGTTTGGAACTTTAAAAGATAATGAACTTTCGAACGTGAAGAATGTTCTCAATTTATCGACCGAAATTAAAGGAGCGAGACTTCAAATGTATTTATGTTAAAATTTTCTAGCGTTTTACTTGTATCAAAATCTAGTGCACGATATTTTATATTACATGTTATTAATCATATAAATTATATTTATTATTTAATTATATTTTATTATACAAATTTTATTTATTATTTTATTATATTTATATTATTTAATTTTATATTATTATAATTTTATATTATTATTTAATTATATAATATTATATATTATATAATATATAATAATATATATTATATATTATATATTATTATTATTTAATTAAATTATATTTATTATTTAATATTTTAATTATATTAATATTATATAATAATAAGTTGTAATATAATTAAATAATAAATTATATAATTATATAACCTGTTTATAATTGAAATAAAAAATTAGAATAAAAATTACTCGGTATATATTTCGCGGGAAATGATTTCGACGATAGTACGTTTCTCACGCGACCGTGAACCTCAGGCTCCCGACAGAACCAAAAAAGATTAGCGATGACGTCAGCTGCAGCAACGGCAGGAATGCGCAATAGCCATTGCAGATACCTATCTACCTACCTGAAGATCGCAGTACGGAAGATACGGGGAGTTCTTGGTCCACAGTAAGGGCAGCTTGTATCTAGACGAAGCCGGTAGTTGATGGGGAATGCGATTTTTTTATTATACACGGATCGACCTTTACGGGGCAATGTAATTTACAGCGTACTGTTGTACAGCAACGCTGATGGTACTGCAATAAGGAGTTGCCTAGATTATTAATGCACGCAATTATGCCTGAAAACGAGCGTGTCATAGATTACAAACGTATAACATGCATGAGCGTTCGTCTCATTCCTCTCGTAATAAATAGAATAAAAAGCATAGGTGTACGTGTCGTGTTAATAAAACCGTGCATAATGTCGGGAACGGCGCGGGCGACAAGGAATAAACGTATAAACTTGTTCGATTAATTGATTCAATGCGGCCTTCGACCGGTGTTTGACGTTCGTCATCCTCGTCGTCGTTGGAATATTTCCCTACCGCAAGAAATCGCGACGCTACGTTTCTTGCTAGCCTTCGTATACGCGAGGGTCGTCGACACGTTGCAAAGAAGGAAAGAGATAGATAGATGGATAGAGAGAGAGAGATATACCGCAGCACCAGCCGCAGTCGCGATTGGCGAGAACCCCGTAGGACGACTATGGTCGTCGATTATGGCCTTCGCGTGGGTCGTGTTTCTTTTCGCGTGGATCATCGCGCGAGATTCTCCTCCCTTCCCCTCCCCACGACGACTAACGACGCGTATGACGGCAATATTTACGATTATTATTGTCCCCTCTCTCTGTAATATCGCTGAATATCCCATGGATCTAATCGATTTCCATAAATTCACGGATGATTTTTTTTTGTCGTTTTATTTTGCGTCAATGTCCGACAGTCACGGACATTTGTTAACATAATATTCATCTTGTATAATCGTAATTCAAGCAAAACCTTCTTACGCATGCTTGTGATCTAATTACAGGTAATTTTTCAGATGAAATTAGCAATCACGTTCACTCGAGTCTAGACATCCGCCCACGCAGACAGGGTCAGCTTCGTGTTTCCTTCCCTCAATATCCGTTCTCGCAAAATATTCCAATTTCGATGAATAACTCGGTTCATTCAATCGGGTCCGACAGGCAAAACGGGGGGGAGTTTCGGAGAATTTCGCTCGGACGATTTGGACGAGACAAAAGGGGGGGCGCGACGCACTCATGGGCGGGGACACGGTCGACAATATTTCGATTTTCATTTAGACACGACGCGCAGCGACACTTTGGGCGAAACAGGAGTTTTAATTAAAGCCACTGGTCCCTCCCCCCGCGGATCCCTTCCGATATTCAAATCAGTAACCCGCATCTCCGCAGCCTCCGACCGGCGCGATGGCGGCAGATGGCCGGACTTCGTCATAGTCCGAGAAAAAGGTGTCTACGGTCTGTGCAACGCGACGTTCCAGATGCCAGCAAAATATATATCCCAGCACGGGCCCGGTGCGGGAAAGTTTCGTGGCGTTAATCACTTAAGGATTACCGGAACGGCCTGTAAGAACCGGAGTCATCTTGTAACGACGAAGACCTGGAGAGAGTCCGATTTAATTTTTATTCGCGATTATTCCCGTTAAATTATTCCGTTTAATTTAATTTAATTTAATTTAATCTCCGAGAAATTGATAAAATTCTATTGCGATATTAAATGAAATAATGTTTTCTGTAATAATATGTTTAAATTTATTAATTTGCTAATAAGATAATTGCAAACATTTAAAAAAGAGAAATGGTTTCTATATTAATTGCTTTAAATATTCTCTTCTCTCTTTTAATTAAACTCGTCTTGGTATTTATTAAAATATTTAAAACTGCGCAAATGCAGAATATAAAATTTCATATACGAGCTAGCTATTCTTTTAATTTCTTTTTATTCGGAAATTTCGTTGTATCTGAGGAAATAATAAGCATATTAAAGTAGCACTCGATTAATATTAAATAAAATTATATTATTATTTTTATCTAATAGGACGAAAATAATTAATTAAATAATATTTTTGGAAAATCCTTGATGGCTGTATTATTGTAATTAAATTGTTCGCATCCCTCAGCGGAAGAGATAACTCATAAATCATCCGGGTAACGTCTGCGATCGACGGCATTTGTGTCGGACAGGTAGAACTCAAACTTATGACAGTAGAATTATATCATGAAGGATTATGAATGATAGGATACATTTTGTATTTTATTTTTATTTTATGCAATTATAATTTTATGCTTTTATAATTTATAGTGTGATTAATGGCAAATAATGTCAGTGCTTAAAGGTCTTGTTGAACATATATAAAAAATATGTCGAGATTAAAAAAACAACCAGTCGCTTTCGACATTAATAGCATTTGAATTTTACACACGTAACATTACATTTTTTATAACTGTTATATAATTGTTATTTCTTGCAATATCTTTTACTCTCATAGCACTTCATATTACTTATAATATTGTTTAATATAATATGCAGAAAGAGAAATTGAAAATAAAATATTTATATTTAAAAATAATTAATATAAATATTTATAAATTTTATATTAATTAATACATTTGCATCGCATTGTTAAAAAACATGTTAAACTATAAACATCATTTTACGATGTAAAATTAACGTTCACATTTCCAATTGTGCAAGGTAACTTCTACGTGCGAACTTTATCCTGCGAGATGTAACTTCATCCGCACGTTGTTGAAGTAAATGAAGAAGAGAAGCGGGAATAGACGAGGATCGAGAGAGAGAGAGAGAGAGAGAGAGAAATCGTGTTGGAAAAGACCAATCGGTCGCGGGCGAGTTCGCGAGACGAATGCCGAACGATCGGATAAAAATTTATCGGTAAAAGTTAATCGCGCACGGCACACGATCAGAGTGGACTTCTCGATGAACTTGGAGGACATCGTTTCTACCACTCCTCTTATTGATACCGGCCTGATGGAGGATAGAGAAAGATGGAAGGAGAGAGAAAGAGAGAGAGAGAATTAACCACATCTTCTTTGCTTGCCGCTCACATGTCGCCCACATGTTCAACTTCTTCCTGTTCGATCCTCCTTCCTGCTGAGCACGAACTTAATTTCGTTCGGGCGATCCTTCGGTGATCCTTATCGAGCCGGGCGATTTAGCTGACATTTCCGTCGAAGGCGGCTATCGTCTTGTGGCGATATCCTCTTAAAACGTCTGCTCTCCACGGCAATCTAGTTATCTTTTTCGCTATTAAAGAAACGAACTCCATTAGAGAGAGTTGGCGAGAAAAAGAAGATATATTACAGTCGTTAAAAGAGCAAATTTATATGAAAGCAATTTTATATGAAAAATGCTTGTAACGAGATTATTAAAATTGCGAAATTGAAAAAATCTATATATATGTATGCATTAAGAAAAAAATGTTGAACCAACAACATCAGTATACACCATGTATTGATTTGATTAATAATGTTATTGAATTAATAATGTTATTTAATTAAAATAAATTCCAATTACACTGATGTTGTTAATTCAACATTACTTTTTTTCAGTGTGTGTCTGAAAATCCATGACTTAAAAAATTAACATTTTTCCTATAAAATCTAATTGCAAGCAGTCTCTTTGGTATTTGAAATGTGATCGCATTTATTTGACGAGTCGAATATTATAATTGACAATTGATTTTCGTTATTTCGATTTAAGGGAGAATGAATGCGATAAATGACGATGGGGGCCAATCATTCAGCCATTTTGCGAGCATGGCATCGAGCGACGACGTCACTTTCCATAATTAAATGACACGTCCGTTCGATTATCGGTTAATTCCATTACTTGCGCGACTAATTCGTTATTGCCTTTCGATTTCCGCTCACGCTTCGCCCACGTGTGCTCGATTTCTCGTACCTTTTCCTCCTCTTTTGTCCCACCCTCTCCCCCTCTTTCTCTCCTTTTTTCTCTTCCCTGAATACGTTGTTCGATCTCTTCGTCGCTCTTGTCTGACAACGATAGATTGCCTGCTAGAACGTTCGTTCTCAATAAATTTAATAATCTTGGCTTTCGTCGGCGATTTTTATCCGCGCCGAAGAATCGATCTGTTTTGGCATCTCACAAAAGAGCAGTCTTTGATGAATGGCCGTAATGTACCGCTGACATTCTTAGTTATCCGCGGAACTTGGACAGAAAATAATGACTAGATGTTACAAACTAATACATCTCTCTTGTTATTTTGCGCAAAATTCATTTCTCCCGAAATTCCGAGGATCGTGACTTCTTTTGCTCTCTACTGCGTCTAAGGAGAATGGTATTTTTACCTTCTATTTTTTTCTCTCTCTCTCTCTCTCTCTCTCCTCTCTGGATGGTCTTTAAAGAGACCATCTGAAGCTTAAAGTACTCGGCTTTTTTTGCACGCTTTAATTTCGTCTAGAGAAATAAAGAGAATAAAAATAGTGCCTCGAAATAGCTGAATGAGACGAAACGAGACCAAATAAGTCGCGGAAACATCGCAAAATTTTTCCGTCGCATTCTCGATCAATCGATCGATTACGTTTGCCGATGCTCGATTCTTTTTGGGCGCGAGTTATTTTTAAGCAACGACGACGACTTGGGCATAAGCGTTTAACGAGAAGTGAGATAAGATGGAAGGGACAGTCTCGTCGGGTTTCCGCTTCGGCCAGATAACGGACATCGGGGATTCTCGGAAAAACGTTTACTCGGAATCATCATTTGAGATGGACGGTTCAAATACGTCGCGAACATCGGCAAGAAAGTCTCTTTGCTCGTCTCTTTGCAACTAATTGACTGGCGAAACGCGTAACGGGGTCGTCCTAGCAAGCTCGCCGCCGCTATTCATCAGCTCTTCCTGGTCTTCCTTTTCGCGCAAAGGCTTTTTCTCGAGAGTATCTCGAGATTTTTCTTATTTTTCAAGAAGCGTTATTCTTAGAAGGCGATAATAAAACCTGTTTTTCGTTGACTTTCTTATAGTTAAGATATATAAGATATATATAAATGTACACATGTCTTATATATTGCGTGTTTTCTCACAGAAGTCTTCAAAATATACATGTTTTTATATTCTATCGCTCTATTTTTGTTACAGTTGTAGAGGAACTGAGGAAAAAAGAATTTATTTTATTGACAATTTATTTACATGCGTATGTTCAAAAAAATAAAAAATATACGAACTTTGCAATCACAATTAAAATAAGCTGTTATTGAAAATATAATTTGACAGTAATCTTGAAAAATATTACACTAAAAAAATTGTATTCTCAACTTAAGAATATGCCACTTATCTTTAGAATATATACTAAAATAGGCACTAAGAGCAATCTTAATATCCTATATATTCTAAAGATAAGTAGCATATTCTTAAGTTGAGAATACAATTTTTTCATTTGTACTAATTGAAATAACGCTGAATATTATAACAATGATATAATCAATCATACCGTTAAATGTTAGACACGCATGCGATAATATAAATTGACTATTGAAAGAATGTACTTAGATTCGCGAGAAATATATAATAATAAAGATTTTCAAGAGTTTTTCTCGAGAAGGCATGCTACTAGAGTACTTTAGCAAATTCGACGTCAGATTATAACGAGAAGGTCATGAATACATAACAGGAGCTTGTGGACCGGAGAGAGTCCCGCGGCTTTATATGGAATGTAATTCCTCCGATAAATAATTCCTACGGTCGCGCGATGCCTCAAAATCCCCCGTCTTCGATGGTATACTATGGTAGACGACCAATAACAACCTCTTCCTTCTTCCTCTTCCCATCGGAGATACCGAATGGTACCCCGAGCACCCCGGCTTGGGGAGAAGTCGCCTCCTAAGCCGGATTCAGGCCTAATGGTTCGCGCAATTATTCCACTCCGAAGGGAGGCCGCCGATCAGACACGACCGTCCCGATGCGGCAAGGCGCCGGTTTCTCATCCGGCCCGACGTTTCGCTAATGGCGAGCAAACTGCACCGCCAAAGTTGCGCGTCCGCTAAATGCGGGAGCGGAGGGACGCGCTCGTAATCTCTTTTCGTGACAGACGCGCCGCTCGTAAAGACGAGCCGCGAAACGAATCTGGATCGGCGATCTCTCTTTTCATTTGCGGGACCACCGTGATAGTGGACGATGATACATCTGGATTTTTAAATGGCCCATGGACGAATGGTTACGTGGATTTATTCGGCTATTATACAATACTGTTCATCGAATTTTATCGCGTATGGAATGTAAGTTAATTTTTAACTCGTATTTGGAAATGAAATTTGTTCGAATTTTATATATATTTGACATCTAATAATATTCTATACATGTATATATCGCAAACGTAAAATCGATCTTTTTGAAAGACTTGGTTTTCTTTAAAGAACCTGGAATATTTATAGGTCGGTGTGTTATAAAGAGCTAAAGTTTAAAATAAATAAATATAGCTGAATCCTTAAAATAATAAAATATAGCTGAATTTATATAAAGAGAGAGAGAGAGAGAGAGAGAGAGAGAAAATTTATTTTATATATATATTTCCATAAAGATATATAAATATAAATTAAATATATTTTAAATATATTTATAATTTCCATAAATATATATAAATATAAATTAAATGATATTTGTAAAGATCTTGTTTTGTTAAATTTCTAGTACACTTTTCCAAGGGTTTTGCAATAAAACAACATTGATTTTTCATTTGCATCAAGTTATCTTCTTTTAATACATGCATTTTAAATTCCTCATCAACTTTCACTTGTAGTGAACGTATTATATATCGGGGAGAAATGTATCTCGAGATAAGAAAAATTGATACACGGATCATCACACCATCGTTTATTGAAAGTCACTCGAACTAATGCATTTCTTCAACTTATTTCTTACGAAGCCATTTCAATACATCTCGAATTGTATACGCTAATGGCTACTTAAAGTCTGCAGCATGTTATGCTCTCGAATGCTCTCCCATTCGAGTGTCTTGAATGATATTTTTGCTCAAGGAGAAATTAAATATTTTCTACAACAATTTTTCCCATCATTCATCTCGATTTTATACGTTAGCAAATTTTATATGTTAGCAAATTTTTTTAAAGATATATATTCAGTAAAATAATTTATTCGAATCAAAAACACCCCTTCAGTCGCATCTTCATTTAAATAAAAATACCATGTTCTTATTCGACATTCGAGCGAATTTTCCCATAATTTTCGACTCGTATTTAACCCATCAAAAAAATAAAAATATGCAGGTACATTATCATTTCGATTTTCGTCCCCTCCATCATCGTTTGACGGTAGATGATTTGCAGCTGCGACACGACGATGCGCTCGACAAAAAGCGACGAAAGCAGCGGGAAACCACCGACGGTCGATTCCCCGTCCTTGGTTTTATCGCTCGTAAAGCTCGATCCGCATGGTGGCTGCAACGGCCACGGATCGTATATAAACCCTGGTACCGACACCCTTCTCGTTTACGCTCGTAACTCTTCCCGATCTTCCTTAGCCGCCCACGTGCACTACCATCGGCGATGGAGCACGGAAGCTCAGCGGAGCGGAAGTCGAAATGGTGCAAGTGCTCGTTAATATGCGACTCCGATAAAGGCAGCACCCTTACCTTAAGTATCTTCACACTAAGTGTCTTCACATTAAGTGAGCAGGAGATTTCAAGATCTAAAACGAAAGCTGCAACTTTCTATAGAGATGCATTACTAATAATTACAAAGAGAAATTCATATTTTTAGACTTTTGTACTGTTTAATTATTGCGAGATGACATCGAGAAATAGATAGTTTAATAGTTTAATTTATATTTTTAGACTTTTGTACTGTTTAATTATTGCGAGATGACATCGAGAAATAGGTAGTTTATTGAAAAATTAATTATTTAAAATCGCAAAAAAGGGATACTGCTGAAATAATTCGAATAAATTAATCTTGTCGTAAGCAATAGAATCTCTTTTATATCTTTGCTAAAAAGAAATTCGTGTAATTCGCAGCAATCAAAGATGTCGTAGACGAATATATATATGTACGATACTGTAAATGCTTCATCAAACCGCTTCATCTATCAATCTCGCTTTTACCAGTTATCAATCTAATTTAGGAGAAACGGTCCTGCATGAGACGTTGACCACAGGAGCGACGTGGCTCAATCGACTAGATGTCGAAGGGGGGGACCCTTTGATGGGGGGGACCATTCAACTCGGATACTCACCCTTCCATCCCCCATTTACATTGGCGGATAGTGTAAATGGCCATTAGACTGCCATGCTAACCCGCAAAACCGATGTATGTGTGCGCGTCGTTGATTGGCCGGAAGCCGATTTTCCTTAACAATCGTCGCTGACAAGATTGTCACCGTTCAGACTGATCGTGTCGACGATAAATCTATGACGCCTGAACTAACGCTAATCAATCACAAGTATGTCACAAGTTCCATCGTGACAAGTATTCTAGTGTCACCTGTTTTTTCTGAAACGGTAGATAAAAAGCTGTTCTCATCCGCGTTGCGCGGTATTGTAGAAATTTATTAGGATTTGCACGAGTGTCTTCGCAGGAATAACGTCAGATTTATTGGGCCATTGTTCACTGGTATCTACGTGATTCTCCGATTTCGCTGCGCGCTTCCGAAAACTTTCTCTGGTCAAAACAGTCTCTATTCTCTTTATTTCTCTTCCATTTCAAACGAGGGAATATTTTTGAAACTACCAAAGATTTACAATCTTTAGTACATGAAATATTGTATGAAGAACCGAGAAAATAATATAGAATTTATAACATTAAAGTTAAAGGTAAACTTGTCATGTTAATTTTGAAACTTATATATATATATAGGATGTTTCAGACCACCCGTACCACCCATTTAAAAACTAGAGAAGTGGTTATTTCAAAAAAGTAAAAACATTTTCTTTATAAATCTAATGCGCTCTATCGAATGGTGATATTTTTAACTTCTAGTTTCGATCGGAAATAGGCGATTCAGACCGTGCATTTTTTTAAGTGGAAGTGCATTTTTTTAAATGGAACCCTCTATTTTACATTGCATATTCTTGTAGCTTACCTCGAAAGCTTTCCAAAACTATAATAAATTATTTTTCCATGAAGTACTTTTCGAATTATGAAGCTTAATCATTTCTTAATTTTACATAAACCATAAAATATCTTGTAAAATATTCATTTTTCGATTATCTTAATACTTTTATGTACAAAATAATGAAAGATTCAATTGGTGTGAAGAAAACATATAGTTGTTTCTAAGAAAAAATATGTAATTTGCGATTAACAATTCCATATTTTTTCTTAAAAACAACTGTATGTGCACTTCCGGTCTGAATCGCCTGTTTCCGGCCGGAACCAGAAGTTGAAAAAAATCACCATTCGATAGAGCGCACCCGATTTATAAAGAAAATGTTTTTATTTTTTTGAAATAACCACTTTTCTAATTTTTAAATAAATGGTACGGGTGGTCTGAAACACCCTGTATATATATATATATATATATATATATATATGTGCTTAATTGCAACAGTGAATTTAAGACAAATTAACTTAGTAGAAATTTATAGAATTTTCGCTTTATTTTTTTTCTATACACTTTTTAAATATTTCTTTGAGTTTTGCATCTAATATCGCTCTCGGTGCTTCATATCGTAAAAGTAAACTTAATAAAGGAGTTTCCATATACCGGAAATCGATAGTCAAACCACTTGGAAAGTGGTGGTTCCCATCAATGAAATCCATACCACATTCCGTAACAGAATCTAAACAAGACTGAAATAATTATCCTTCTGGTCGGAAGCGGAGAATCCAGACGAAACTATCACACAGTTGGAAACTCTGGACATTATATTCTCGCAGCGTAAGAGGAAGCGAGCTAAAATGGGATAAACTCGCGAGAAAATAAGCCATCTTCTCATACTATTCGATTCTTATCCGCAAATTCGCATCGCCTTCGAGAGGAAACAGACGCTAGACAGGCAATTCCGCGGAAAGAAAGCTGTTTTAAAGACAATAATTTCGCGGCCGATCAAATTATACGCGAACAAACTATCGCCCTCGCGTCGTTTCCGTCCTACTATCCCTCTCGACATCCGTTTCGGTCGCGCAGAGGCGATTCTCCCTTTCTTTCTTCCTCCTTCTCACCCTCGACTCGACTCTCCCTTGCCATCCGCCATAAACTTCGACAACGCGCCCGCAACTCCTCTCGTATTCTCTACTGTTCCGCATTTGCGGCCCTTCATTTGCAGATAACCACTCGTAGAACTACCGAACAATCAGTCGTGCCCCAGAGTACATCCGTTTCCTTCCTTCCTTCCTTCCTTCCTTCCTTCCTTCTCTCTCCCTTTCTCATGCTTGCTTCCGTCCTTCCGCTTTATTTCTATCGGACAACAGGCTGAATAAGGTTAGAGAAAAGTCGAGAGAAAAAATAGAATCACTGATTCACGGATATTTTTGAGAATGGAAGAATGCGAGACACTTGAAATATTTTATAAGATTATTACGTAAAAAATATAAAATAAAATATAAACAGAAAAATAGTTTAGAAAGAAAAAACAGACATAATACACAGAACACATGGCCAAGTTCAGGGTTAAACAAAAACTATCTGTTGCGTGTCGTTAGCAGACACATGCAGGATGCAGGGATAACGAGGGATAGAACTTAAGGTCTGTTTCGTGTCTGCACTTTTTACATAATATAGCTAATTATATAGACTTTCGGAAACTCTCTCTAAAAATATACATTATGTAATTATTTTTTGAAGCAAATTAAATTTAATATTTTGCACCTTTAAAACATGCTAGTTGCACTTAAAATTATTATCTAAAATGTAACTTTTTCAAGGTGAAGTTAACAAAATTAAATTAAAATTAGACAGCAAAAGATTAACTTATAACTAATATAATAAATTAAAAAATATCGATTATTTCGAAACTTTTATATTTCGCATTAGTATTAGTAAATTTCACAAATTGCACCGAACATTATCCACCGTGAAAAAGATAGATATCGAAGCGACTGATGCGTACGACGACTGTGAATATCTCAGATCGTAAAAGCGCGGTCATAAATTCGCGATTCCGCGCTTCGACATTACACGTATAGATCTATGCCAGTTGCCCGAACGATTTTACATCTCTGATAAAAGGATAGGAAGCCGTTGTTCTCGAAGATGGATGTTCCGGCGCGCAACCCCGAGAGACGAGAGAATGACACCGCATAAATTCTCACCCTCGTCCCGGATAACGCGGGATGACGTTTCGAGTTCCCTCCTCCGAAAACCAGCTGTACTCGATGAATCGAGATCTCGATGAGCTATGTCTTTCATTTCCTTTCTCCCGGATCCAGAGTTTGCAGAAGCTCCTCTATACTCACTTGCTAAATAAACAAGAGAGTATTTCTAGACGTAAACTCTCTCTAGAAGCCCATTCTAAATAAGACATCTTAAATAAATCGATAGCAAATCGACAATAATTAAATTGATAAAAATAAAATCTATTATACTTGTTAAAAGAAAATTGTTTCGAAATGAAAATTAATAGTATAACCGAAAATGACGGTTATATTAAGTTAATTCGATTCATTTTAGAGCAATTCGAAAATTAAAATTTGCTGTGGAATTAAATTATCACAATGTTAATCTTTAATTACAAGAACTACATTTTCACATAATCGCTCTCGAATCAGTTTTATTTCATTAAATGTTGCTATTTATTACATTACTAAAGACATTCGAAAACGATTTTATTTTAACATATTTTTACGAAGGAAAGAATCTTAAATTTGATGACTAAAGCTGATTAACTTTTATCTTTATTTACGTCATTATATATCGCAAGAAAGCGAAACTTGGATTAGAATTCTTCCTGAATACTGTAATAATATTTTCGAAGAGGATTACAATATTGACAATCCATCTTATTCGAGAGTGACTTCGGCGTATATCGCACGTGACAGTACAAAAGATGCTTCGATCCCCCTGTTTTTCGGACGTCAACGCTTTCGTAGCGGGACAAACGCTGGTCGAAGGAGGAGAGCCTGTCGCTCCGGTAACTCTCGGTGTTTGTTTTCCTTCTGGTCCCTCCTGTTTTTCCTCCATTAGCGACTTTACCATCTCTGTATGCCCTCCTAACGGCTCTCCCACCCTTCTTCGCCACCGTCTTTGCCGTCGTTTTCCTCGGTTACCCCACGTCAACAAACACCTGACAACTTCCCGTGACTATCATCGGAACGACTTCTCAAGTTGCCTTGTAGACATCGTGGCACCTCCTGCGGCTTTCCTCCTCGATTTGTTCGCGAATATAAAATCCGCATATCGACTGCGGAATTGCCTTTTGCCCCTTTCATAATATCGCGTATCAAGCATTCCCTTTTTTCCGATCATTATCTATGCAAAGACGAGAAAATAGCATGTGTTTTGTAATGGCTGCCGGCAACCTAAGCACCATGTCATATAAAAGCCTTGTCACTTCAAAAGCCGGCTCTCATTCTTTATATAAAATGACTTTTTTTTATTAATACACTCTATAATGGAGAAAGAACGTATAATTTCCATCTTATTTTTACGTTTTAATCCAAATTTATGAGATCTATAGTTATAAATATGTGTTTATTTTTCTGTCTGTAAATTATAAACTACCTAGTAAAATTATTTTTACGTTACACACATCACATACATATTTCAAATGATGAAAAAAAGATTGTTTTTTTTTATGTAATCTTTATTTAAATCGACGTTTAAAATATATCTATTATTGTAAAGCATTCCCGAAATTTTTAAACCTACATCATTTTTGCGTCAACGGTGAAAAATATATGATTTCAGTTTACCATTTGATCGAAAGGATACACAAATTCCACAAACTTTTATTTTTAAGATATCCCACATGGCTATACCTCTACCAAAGTCGTGTATCATCGCTATCGTTGTCATCTTTGCTCGTGATACATTGAAGTTAGAAAGCATATCGAAGAGACCAGACTTCCTACGTCCTCGTCCTATGTAGTCTCTGATTATGCAATGGCATTCCTCGAACCAGTTATGCCAAGGACGCATACGACTTGGTATGTGCACTGCAGGTATTCCTCCGAGATCATTAGATCGTATCTAAAAAAAATCGAAACCAATCCTTTTAAATGAAAGGGGCAACTATCAGACATGTTCTGAAACACTAGTTAAGTCAGAACAATCATAATATATTAAATGAATTCTATCTCTCTTTTTACTAAATAGAATATATTGTCAGATATATCGATGAATTACGTATCGATATTGAAATATTTATTATATATGTACTTACATATAATAATTATGCTTATAATATATTAATAACACAGGTCAACAAAAAAAAGTACCCTGTGCTGGCGATCTGACTAGGCTAGTCTTATGTATTTTGGCCCGCTGAATTCGAATCTGACGTCAGAATTGCTCCATCAAGTCACAGTTTTTTTTAAATCTCAAAAATAGACGAAAATTTCGTAAAAATCGACATTCTAGAGGAATAAGACTGCGCTTCTTGAAGAAAAAGTTGCCGAAATCATATTTTAATGTATTTTCAGACATTATAAATCCAAATCCGACCTAAAATATAAACGTTGTGCTCAATTTATGATGCGAGCTGGACCTAATGCCCGAATAATGTGTCTTATGATTGTTTGCGCTTACGCATTCTTTTATCTTCAAATGACCTGTGAAGTAGATTTCTCTGAAGTAGATTCCTCTTTTCTTTCTGCTATATTTTCTCTTTTTAACATTCAACACAAATCAGTCATCATATTTTCATCCCATGATATCGGCGCTCCATTTATTTAATATATATGTATTAAAGAAATGGAACACCGATATCAAGGACGATAAGATAAAAATATGATGGCTGATTTTTGTTGGATATTAAAAAGAGAAAATATTGTGGAAAAGAAAAAGCGTAAGAGAAATTCACTTCACAGAGCATTTGAAGATAAAAGAGTGCGTAAGCGCAGACGATCATAAGACACATTATTCGGGCATTAGGTCCAGCTCGCATCATAAATTGAGCACAACGTTTATATTCTAGGTCGGATTTAGATTTATAATGTCTGAAAATACATTAAAATATGATTTCAGTAACTTTTTCTTCAAGTAGCGCAGCCTTATTACCCTAGAAAGTCGATTTTTAAAGTCGAAATTTTCGTCTATTTTTGAGATTTTAAAAAAAACTGTGACGTGATGGAGCAATTTTGACGTCAGGTTCGAATTCAGCGGGCCAAAATACATAAGAGCCTAGTCAGATCGCCAGCACAGGATACTTTTTTTTTGTGGGCCTGCGTAATTTATGAAATGAGTAAATGTGTTTTTTTTTAAATATTTTTAGTTTTTTTAAATATTTTTAGTTATTTGACTTTTCTTTCTTAGAAAATCAAAGAATTTGCTACAAATATTTATTTGAATAATTTGATGCGAGAGTCAAGCGATTGTTCTCTTACGAAAATAATTAACAATTAAAACTCGCTCGTGACAGAAGCATACTTATGTTGTCCAGGATATAAAGACGAAAAGTAAAGGATAATTCGAGCAACTGCGATTGGAAATCTCAATTATACGTTTGTACACTTCGAATTGTTTCCGATATCTTCGCTTATCCTGTAGAGTTGCAGGCGATCGCGATTCTTCGTGTGTTCCTCACGGAAGTTGAAGCCGCTGCCATGATCACGAAATAAGCCTCGACACGCCTTCTTCTTGTATCCTCGATTGTCGTTGAGAACCCATCGATTGATTCGAGGCGTAATGAGAGAGAAGGAGAGCGAAAAAGGCGCCTGAGGCCACTTATTCCCGAGCAAGAAAGTTCGCTGTTCGTGCCGCACGCGATAAGTAGTAACGAACACGTGAAACCCTCCGATAATCACCATCATTCCGTGATGCTGTGATAGAGGCGAACGCTGCAACTTGGATCACCCTGCTCCAAACTTTAGCGTGAACGCAAATTCAAAATTTTTTTTCTGTCATGTGTAAATAAAATACGTATGATTTCTTAATAATTATAGACAATTTCTTCCATCATTGATACAATTAATATTAATAGTATGATTAAAAATTCAACATTTTTTTTCTGTCATATGTAAATAAAATACGTATGATTTCTTAATAATTATAGACAATTTCTTCCATCATTGATACAATTAATATTAATAGTATGATTAAAAATTCAAAATTTTTTTCGGTCATATGTAAATAAAATACGTATGATTTCTTAATAATTATAGACAATTTCTTCCATCATTGATACAATTAATATTAATAGTATGATTAAAAATTCAACTTTTTTTTCTGTCATATGTAAATAAAATACGTATGATTTCTTAATAATTATAGACAATTTCTTCCATCATTGATACAATTAATATTAATAGTATGATTAAAAATTCAAAATTTTTTTTCGGTCATATGTAAATAAAATACGTATGATTTCTTAATAATTATAGACAATTTCTTCCATCATTGATACAATTAATATTAATAGTATGATCAAAAATAACGATGAATGCGATAAATTGTCATAATCGTTATTTATGAACGCCAATTAAATGAGAGACAGCGTAAAATATTAAAATCCATGTAATGAAGTTATGCAATAAATTTTCATGTCTTGTATAATTTTTTCTTGATTATTCTCACGGGAAATATATTATCTCTCTTCTCTGGGAAAGTTATTCGATATATTTCACGGTCCATCTATCCCGCACTTATATGAAGCACGTTTCCACGTGGAATTTATCCACCGCGAACGTTATATAATTTAAGAATATAAGGAATTCCACGCTAGAGCGTTCCACAGCCCTTTCCTTCGACGCGAAAATTCTCAGTGCCTCTTCCTGCCTCTCGAATTATTATCGCGATCTAGCCGCGATAACAGAACGGCATTCAAGAGCGATAGCGATGGATGAGTAGTGATAGAGAGGCAGGGGAAGGAGGGAGAGGGGGCTGGATATTTCACAACAACAATAGTGAACCCCTCTATCATTATCTTCCTTCTCGTCCCCCTAATCGACGTCTAATTCCGGAAGTGCAATATCGATTAATCGGAAATCGAGCCGCGATATACAGCGAGAGCAACAAGCGTTTGCAGCATCTCTGATACGAGACTTCATTTTCGCGAGATTTTGATCCGAAAGTCGGAACGCACGAAGAACGTAAATTGTCACGTTCGTTGATTATTACTAATTGAGGTCGATTTCTTAGATCTTCGTTCCA
This sequence comes from Camponotus fellah, assembly GCA_030586385.1. Classification (NCBI taxonomy): domain Eukaryota; kingdom Metazoa; phylum Arthropoda; class Insecta; order Hymenoptera; family Formicidae; genus Camponotus; species Camponotus fellah. Next base: position 775,160 of record JAPIVC010000462.1, read on the forward strand.
TTATATGTCATAATCAAAATAATGCTTACTGTCTTATCGTATTTCATGCGCAGTATTTCACGTTTGGACGTTTAATCGACAAGGATATTCTTAATTGCTCGCACGAATTAGATGAATCATAAATGTTCGCATGATATTTTCGATGCGCGATTAAAATCTTAATCATGCAAATAATCACTCGTTTAATGATTTAATGAAGAAATTGACGATACATGATAGCATTTAATGACTATAAAATTTGTGAAAAAAGAAGAGGGATGTTTTTCAATTATTTGTAGCACTAAAATATGCGTAAATATATAAAATTTGCATAGCAGAATATTGAATCGTTACACGACTCGCAATCAGATAGATCAGGAGGTTAGATATTTTATTAAGAATTCGCATAGATTTGCATAAATTATTCATTGAATAACCCCATAAAACATATCCTCGTAATTTATAGTCCATTAAAAATTTTTGTAAAAATTCTTGATTTATACTAGAATAAAACGTGCTGGGGGAGCGACATCGCGGGGACTTTAATAAATAGTTAGGCAAATACATGAAAGGAAATATACCGATTGATGTTCAAATTAAAAAAAGATTCCTAAAGGATAATGAGGAAACAAAAGATAGGCGGTCTCTCTTTCTCTATCGATGATGAATGAAGGGTGAAGGATCCGTTGAGTCGAACATTTTTGCGTCTCGTCGGGAAGTTTCCTGCTTAAGGACTCTGGAAACTTTTCAATAAAGTGTAACTTACTTTCCATACGTCTCGAATGACAAAGTTCGCTCCGCTATCGTTTTTCGAAGGAATTTGCGAGAGAAGGAGATTCTCGAGAGACTTTCTCGAGTGTTGTCGATAATCATTTTTGATGACGTCTTTTAAAGAAGTTCTCAGTACATTCTATTCTTTTGTAAGGGAATTTGCACGCGAATGTAGAGAAAATTCTTGCAAAATATAAGAGCATTGAAGGAAATAAAAAATACCTTACGTTAATTTTTTTTTAAGATGTAAATGAAAATATTGCGCGATGAGAATGTCGTTCATTAATCGAGCTGACTCACGCTTTAACAGGTATCTTCGCGCTTATATCACTTTATTGCGAAATTACTTTCCGCTTTAATGCAAAATGTCAACGTAATAAATAATATCTTTGTTGTCCATCTTCCACGTAACGAACCCCCTTCCTCTCTCTCTCTCTCCCGTTATATTATACGTTCTCCACGAGACACCAGCGAGTTTGGCGGGTATCTCTAACGGCCGACACCGCCGCTAATTGCCGTCCGTATAATTACCATATCGGGGAGATAAATATGGAGCTCTTAGCTTCTACGAGAGACACAGTACGCCAGCATTACGTCTGTGCTGCTTAAACGTCCGGAAGATAGAGCAGAGGGGAATAAAATATGAGCTCGAACACAAGAAATCGTACAGCGCGAAGATTCTAATGAATTAATCTACTTGTCGGCGATCTGCCTTACGTTTACGTATTAATAAATATTCCAATCCTTCACGCTTTGTCCTCGCGATGATTTGTCTATCTAAAAGTGGACTGCTCGAAAAGAGAATAAAAGAGATCAAAGCATCTTTCGAGTTATATATAACTGTTTATGTAATGCGTAAAAAAGAAGGGAAGTGAAATTTGAATGTAGATTTATAATGTCATTCCAAATTTACATGGCTACGATATTAATTCTTTCTGCGACTTGAAATTCATTTTATATATTTTATTTTATTATATATTTCATTGTTTATATATTTTATTATATATTTATTATATTTTGTTATATTTATTATATTTGTTATATTTATTATATTTGTTATATTTGTTATATTTATTATATTTGTTACATTTATTTATTATATTTGTTTTAAATATTACATTCATTTATTAGTAATTTCAAAATCTTGGACATGTAACCGCGTAATAGGATATTTCCGCTAATAATCTGCATCGCAGCATTATTATATCTCGACTGTCGTCTGCTTTTGCGTAAAAGGAAGTAATAACTGAAAGAAAAAAAGGATCGTAAGACCCTCGCATAGACTCTGCGATAGCTGTTACGAAGGATCAAAAGATTAACAATGGCCACCTGACGTCTATTTAATAACCGACTTCGTTATCTCAGCTTTACGAACCTCCATGCGTGCGGCCCCGAGACTCTTTCGTCGGCCAAGCACGAGATACAATTACCGGATGCGCATATTCTGTGACAGTACACCGTTTTCCGTTTAAATGGGGCTTCACTTGAAGAGGATTCATTATGTCGCAAAAATAACTCGCGTCTCGTCTCTCCTCCGCGCTCGGCGAGATATCTGTGTATCGGGAGCACGAGAGAAAGTTGCCCGGGCAAATCTCCCCTCGTTCGGTCGCGGAACACACGCGAGTCCGCTTGCCGTTCGCATAATTGCCTCCTCGGAGACCCTAAGTTCCCGGTCGACCGCTAACTACTCGCTCACGCATAAACGCACGCTCGCGCAGCAATAAACGCATCCACGCGTGCGAATGACTCCAGCAGTTCGCTAATTTCCTCGACCACGACGATATTTAACGTCGTTTTCCCTCGATCCCGCGTCGGCTTGGAATGCCTCCGGCTTCACCAGGAAGCGATGGTCCGGTCGAGAAATTATCGTGGCGCCGTCGTGACGACGAGCGAGAGACGTCGCGATCTCCCACGCGCGCGTTTGCCGTCTCCCTTCCTCCCCCGGGGCTCTCTTTTACGGAGAGCAGCGACCGGAGAGCAGAAGGACGAGGGGAAGGGACCGAGAGGACGGCGCATGCCAGCAGTGGTGACGCCTAATTAGCGACGCCGGAAATGAGGTATAGGCACTACGAAATTAGTATCTCGAGATATCCGTCTACCCGCCATTCCTCTCCTCGGTGGAATGCATTCGCGTAAATTTCCTGCACGTTGGACATCTTCATTGTATCGGAACGTCGCGTTCTAGAATAGAACACCGACGCGAATTTCTCTGACGCGCTGCGGAAAAAAGTATACCTTCTGTTTAAGGATGTTTTGTACCTGTTTTCAAAATATTGAGAGTTTAATGAAAATTGTATAGAATGTCCTTACGTATGTTTAGAATCTTCAGTATAATTTTTAAATCGATTCACTAAAGCGTTCACAAGTTATAGAGATTTTAATTTGCATCGAATTAACATGTGTTTTTATGGGAAACGTATAACCACGTCGATTCAAATGGCAAAAAACACATGGAAATAATATTCAGAATTTGTTTAAAATTTGCAAAAGTTTAGATACAGAGGAAATATTTGGTTAAATAATATTATAGTACTAACTGGTTAAAAAGATTAAATATAATTCAATGAAGTTAGCCATGTATCTGTCATAAGGCGAAATTCTCTGCCAAAAGTTAATCATTTTGATCAACAAAATTCGGAATATTTTAGTAAAAACGCAATAATAAATATTAAAAAACATCTCTGCACTGTAGCTAAGATCAAATTGTAATATTCCACACAATTTCTTACTCAAAATACACCAAAAGTGGATATATTCATTCAATATTGACTTTCAGCTACTTTTGCTAGGATTGTAAATACAAAACATCCTTAATTTAATCAAATGAAGACTGCAACTTCCTTCATTCCACAGTTTGCCGAAGTGAATTTTTTCTTGAAATTTGCAGCGAAAACTTGAATGGATATCTCTCTTCTTCTGTTTACCTTTCAACATTTTAAACATCTTTTCATAATTGTATCTTAAATTAGATTTCTGTTAAAATAATCTCTTATACTTTGCAACTATATCTCTTATACTCTGAGGCTATATTGATGTAATAGTAGTTTCCTTGCTTGAAAAAATTCAATCTTTATCAATTAATCAACGAAAGAATTTATAAATGAAAAGTGAAGTAATACGAGAAATGTAATATGTAGATTTCCAATCTAACATGAGTGTATTTTATAGAGAAACATATACATTTCGCATAATAATACTCCGTAATTATAAATTGTATATTCGGATTGCCATTGATATTCATAACGATATGTGAGATTATCGTGATATCTCTTTCCATGTAATTGCAAACCCTATTATTTATAATGCTGTATGCTAACAATTACACATTCAGCAAACGTAAATAAATATGAGACATAATAATATGTATCGCGTTAATTGTTGTACACAAGTATTTTATTACCTAAAATTATCTGACATGCGAAAACGCGACCAAACTTCTAAAAATTGCTCCAACTTTTACTTTCCAACGGTTTCAACGCGCGCTGTATACAGCGATATGTACACGTATATGTATATATGGATTAAACTCGGTAAAAATTTATATAATGGGTTGATTCACATACCGGATGTACAAAGAGAATATTTAAATGAGAATGTCTGTCTGCGCTAACTCGTGTCATCTAGTTACAAAGCTTTCACTGATGTAATTTTTGTATTTTTTTCTCTATGCGAATATCGCGGATTATATAAAATTACCTACGTTAAAAGAATTGCGCTAATAAGAGAGTACATTATAAAATTTTTTCATTGTAAAAAAGCACGTTATTTCCATAAAAAGAATTAAAAATATGTCGCACAATCATTACCCAAACTTTTCAAATATATTTTTAAAATATGACAAGAATATTATATTTATTTATTTCTCAATATATATTTTTTTTTAATAAATGTTATTAATTAAAATTTTGAAAAAGAGAAAATCGCGATAGGAGTCAACTTAATATTATTAGTGCATCTTTGACTTTGTTTCATACTTATTAACACATCGTCAAATATTATATGATTTCGGTTCTATCGCGATAAAAAATTTAATAAAAATATACTATTTGAATTAATATTTTTTATTTATAAAATCCGAGAAATGATTTTGACTTGTATTTTAACTTCACTTTTTTTCTTTTAAATTCACTTTTTACAACACGCTGCTTACGATAGTCGACATTTGCCGTATCGTCGTTCACAGTCACCGTACCGATAGGGTGCAATTTACGGGTAACAACCCCTCACGTGCTAAGCCCCAACGTTCATCTCTCTACCAGAGTGTCGTTATAGCGACGTTCAACTAGCCAGACAATGATAAAGCTTTACGATTTAGCCCGTTACGAGTGAAAATGCCGAATTCTCGTGTAATTAATTTTTTATTTTAATAATTATGACGATTGATCGATGATAATAATAAGCTCTAGGTACATCTATTATCTATTATATTCTATATAATAACAATCTTAGCTTATTATTAGTGCTATTATATTTTGGATAAAGAAACACATAGTAAAAAATTTTGTGTTAAATTTAACATATTTCACATGTCCCAATTTATCCACTCTAATTTTAATGTTAATTTAACAAAAGGCAAGTATGTAAATAAATAACACAAGTAATATGTTTAAAAATTAACACAAAAGTGTAACACTTAAATTTTATCTGGAAATAAAGTTTATGTTAAATTAACATATTTATAATGTTAAATTTATTTAAAAGAAAATGTTATTCTTACATTTTTATGATAAATAACAGAAGAGATATGTCGATTTAACATATGGAAACTGTTATAGAGAGAAAAATAACACAACTTATCTGTTCATTTTAATATATAACTTATTTCATCAAAAATTCGTGCATTTACATATTAATTGTGTTATTTTAACTCTTAGAAACGGTGGATATTATTCAACGCAGAAATGTCAAAATAACACAACGATAATATGTTACATTAACATAAGAGTATGTTAAAAATTTAACACAAAAATTTTTACACGAGAAAATTTCAACAGAAATACAAAATGTTTTTTTACCATGCTCTTATACAGAGCGATCTTAATTATTCCTCAGATATAGCAAGGTAAGAAAGCGAAAAAGAGGAAAGCAGATAAGCGTGGTCGCCTCGATTTTATTTCACCATGTATCTCAACATCCATATGTTTTCCTCACGATCGCTATACTCGCTTTTCGCTAACCTCGCCTTTCTTTGTTTTCAGAGATTTGCGACCGGTTAGCTTGGAGAAAGGTCAGGAGACCCTTAGGCTCAGGGTCTATGCCTGTTACGCCTGGGGTGGGCCCCTCCTGGTCGCCGGATTGGCGGCCCTTCTGGACCATCTCCCGTCTCAACCGCAATATACGTTCCTGAGGCCCCGGTTCGGCGAGAAGCAATGCTGGTTCTACGGTAAGTTCTTACATCGAGAGCCCCTCGTCATTTCTGCGTGAACTATTTCGCGGACATGTAAATCTACCCCGTTCCGACATTACCCTTCGTCACGCCAAACTATCACGAGCCCATCGGATTTACATTCTCCGAGATATTGAGGGACGTGACGTGCATATGATATTGTAAAAAAAAAGAATATTGAGAGAAAATACGAAAGTGAAATGAAAATCGAAAGTTGGTTTGGTTTAAAAAATATTACACATAGAGAAAATTTTGAAACGAGAAACCTTTTACGTCAGATTTATTTCTAATAAAGAAAATTGACTTTCTTTGTAGTTCATTCAAGAGCACATGATGTGATTTGTGCTTCAATTTAGTGATACGCAGCGTAAAATAAGTGTCAATAGCGATGTCAATATAATCGTACGAAACTAGTACATGCCTCAATTAAATAGAGCAACGCGTTTATTATGGCTCCATGATGCAATTGGCGCGAATTGCTCGTCGGACGATAGTTTGAGCTAGATCATTGCTTTAATTAAACTTGGCAACGGCGCGGTTATAATCCAGACGGCTCTGGTCAATATTGTCTATGATAATGTATTATGATACCAAAACCATTCTTGCAATTCGAAACGATCGACCGCTCCAATGGGAATTATTTATAACCACGTCCGCGTAATTAATAACTGCGATATATTCGTTTCCTTTCAGACCGGATTCCTACTATGAGGAAGCCTTTACCATCCTCATTATCAATAAATGATTCGACAAACTGAATAATCGATTGAATTATTCGTCTGACGATTAATATCAGCGGCGAATTCATTTCTGTGATTAATTCATTTCTTTGTGAATAAATTTAATTTCTTGCTGTCGATAATAATCTCACTCGCAAGGGAAAATATAAAACTCTTATCAATTTACAAAGATCTTTAATCATGATTAATATTAATATTCATTTAATATTTTATTTATTTTAGTAAATCATAGGCCGATCATAAATTATTCTCGTTTGATACATTCTTCATTGAAGAATACAAAACAAATCTTGTTCAACTCTTTGCAATATGATAATTTTCAACTTAAATACCCCATCGTGATTACATCTCAGATTAAGGATAGTTATATTCGACGATAATAAGATATCGATTTGACAGATAATAATGGAGCTTATCATCGAAAGTAATACGTTGCGAGCAGACCGTTATCCGACAATCCCTTGTGATCCGATTATTCCGCCAATTAATAGAACTGGTCATCCGCGCTCTCGGAGTGCCGATTAAATTGGTTTTGTTAATCGATCGGTCGTGTCGAATTAATTGCTAATGAAGAACCGTCGTCCAGTATCGACTAGTGTCGGAAAATAAAATGATATCGCGGTCGTTATTACGTAGCCATTACGCGCACGCATATTCACGGATGATGGATTGCTTTTAAAGGAGTTCACTCTTTTCATTAGATTCTTAATTTTCGCCCTGATTATCGCGCGAATGAGAATTGAATCGGACGGATGATCTTAATTCGATAAAGAGATGATATTTTATATCAAAAGTAATAGAAAGACAAGAGAGGGAAAGCTGAACTGGTAAAATTTCCATGAAAACGTCGATAAAATGATAATTAAATTAATAAAAAAATTCATAAAAATAACAACACTTCACAGTTAAACAAACAGTTATTTGGATTAAAAGTATATTTGAATTTTTATTTCTATACAAAATATGCGTGCGAGTTTATTCCATTATACGAGCACAAAATCGGAGATATTTATTAATACATTGTTAGTACAGTCGAGTGACAGCCACTCAACTCGCGCAAGAGGATTACATGCTCTCTCGCTGAAATATTACATAATATAAATCGCGCAAGCCCTCGTACATCGATTCCCCCCCGACGGTATGTAATTATCCGGGCGTACAAATAATCGATTACAATAAGGAACAAAACAAGCGACCGCTACATCGACTTGCGAGCGGGTAGTTTCGTAAGAGGATTACTCGTCAGCCGAAATATTGTATTTAAGTATGACGTAGGGTATGCTGAATATAAGAAGATCGATACCCGGAGGAGAGCCTTTAATACCTCGGATCCCCAATAATAACCATCGTGGTCCGCCTGCGAATCTCTCGCAAGCGCGCGTACGAGCGGAGATAATAAGGTCCGACGTCGTAACGGCGGGCAACGGATCTTTTATTCGTGGAGCCCCGGCTACGGGGCTATTTAACGACCCGTTCGCCCTTAATCCACATCCTGTAATCCGGCGCGTACACTCCGTGTCTGTCCTAAAATCCCCCGCGTACGCCGTCGATGCATTAATTCCACCACGTCGATCTATCCCGCGCGCACCGCTGATTAATACTTACCTTTTACATGCCGGATCCATCGCGGGTCCACCCCTCTGTCGCGGCCAGAGAAAGAGAGACTGCAATTACAAACAAACCGCCCACCCTCGCCGCGCGCGCGACTCGACGCCAATTTTTCCCTCCCTCGAACGAAACACAAAAAAAGACATCAAAGAGTTGACGGCGATAATAATTATAGGTGTCTCCTGATTGTGGACACGGCGCGTTAATGATATTTTGCAACTCGCGTAAAGCAATCGCGTACAAAGCGTGCGACCATGTTTGAAGGGTTAATGATAAAATAAAGTGATCTCTCGTGGACGAGATGATTATCTGCGAAGAATGTATCTTGTACACTTATAGATAAATTAATACAGATAAATTGTATAATAATAATATTAAATTCTTGAATGTCGCCAGTAGATAAAATAAAATAACGTAATTTAGATCGACCACACTGGCAATTTATTGGTTGATAAAGAATCACAACGTTTCGATCATGGGTTTTGGTCCTTCTCAAGTGAAAAAATCTTAGTTAACCAATAAGTAATGGTCTTAGTTAACCAATAAGTATTGGTTAACTAAGATTTTTTCACTTGAGAAGGACCAAAATCCATAGTCGAAACATTGTGATTTTTTATCAACCAATAAATTGCCAGTGTGGTCGATCTAAATTACGTTATTTTATTGTATAATAATATTCTAAAGGTTTATTTTTACAAAATGCAATATTAACAGTGCTTCCTATTTTCGCCCTTTCCTTCGATAACACTCGACTTCAGGATTTTTCAAAAATTGTCATGACAGGGAAGAAGAGTATTTCACATCGTTAAGCTTCAATCTCTTTTCTATCGCCGTGCAATTTCATCTTTTCTCTATGAAGAATACCTGGATGCGCACAAAGGTTACACCTGGCAGATAAAGCCACCCGCTAAATCGGGATAATGGTCCCTCGTGAAAGCTGCGGAACTATCGCGAGTTGTTTTTCGTGACACAATGCCGTTGCCGTAGACGAGGGGGTACTTGCGCGACAAACAAGCAACAAGCCCTCTCCCTTTATTCCAGCAACCATCGTTATAACCCTATAACGGTATAGGTTGAGACGATGGGGTAGAGAGATAAACCTTGGCGCCAGCTAGTCCAACCCCATCGTGCGAGAAACGGCCAAATCCCCCTGTCGACTATATGGCCCACATAATAGGTATGCGTGCGTGTACACGCATTTATAAATGGGCCCGAGACTGTGCCCTGTTCGTTGCCCTTCTCGAGATTTAACATCGATATGAAAAGCGCCCTTTTTATGATAGTTTTTAATAGTATTAACGGAAAAGATTCGAAATTTTATTCTTAATATTGGTAAGATTTTTCTTTTTGAATCAATTTTTAATTAAAGATAATGCCCAGAAATAGTTTATGAATAATTAATAATTTACGAACGTGAAAATAAAGGGATTCCGATAAATTAAATTGCAAGTATATAATTATTCTTAGGCACATATTGTACGAATGTAAACTATTTTTTTTGTGTGAAATATTTATACTAAATCAAATCTGCTTTTTCTAATGCAGATATCTCAATATTTAAATTTTGCGCGCGGATTTTGATCTTTTCACGGTGATAATTTAAGTGGATTAGTTCCAGACACAAACACGGTAAAATATTACGAGGGGTCGCATGTTATTCAGGCGTTACACATCATTAATTTATGGCAATGAAATCATTCTCCTGAAATTAGAATAAATAGCAGAATCTCTGTCAATTTAATTACAATTATTCGTATTATTATCAGTTTGATATATAATCGTGTCACCTGAGAATTTAGAATTACACCGATAACGTTGTCCTAAATTAAATTTATCATGTGAAATTCATGGAATTCTCTTCTGCTGCATGAATATATTTCTACAGAGAAAATTGTATACCAGCGATGAAGGCGTTTTTGCAAAAACACATGCAACTCTTATAGCGTATTTTTATACAATATAATAACGTAATAAATAATTTTTTTTATAAAATAAAATTTTGCAGCTCTAAACATTTCGTTTTAAAGTACAAGTACAATTTTAAAAATTGACAATTGTAATGTGTATGATAATATATCTATTCTTAATAATAAATTATACGTGAAAACACATTATTAAAAATATTATATAAAATACATTATTAAAAATTTATATTCGTAACAAATCAATAGAGCACATGTCTCATTACATTTTTAATGCGATTATTGAAAGAGTTGAGGAAAAAGTAACAACGAAGAATGACGCAAAAAAAGACGATAATGGCGATTAGAATAATCGAAATGGTAATGAAATGCAAAGGGAATTATCGAATGAGAAATAGAGTCTCGCAAGCAACCCTCGCTTCCAAATCACTCCGAATCCTTCCTTATTTATCACGCAATTTCATTTATTACTCGGCTCAAGCGGATGAAATGAATTGTAAATTCGAGTTCAAAGAATGCTCCCTATTGCGCTTTGTAAAATATTACACGTACGGTACGAGCTTTCCAAGGGGAACATTGCTAATGCAACTGCTATCGTTCATCGATTATATAGACATCAATGCTTTTCGCTTCCAGAGGCATTTTAGTATCATTCGGATATTCATTCATCATAACTATTGATTTAAGGATTTGAATTTGTATTCTTTTATTTTATTTGATTTAAAATATTATATAATATATTATATAATATATTATTTATTTTTTCATCTTATGCTTAATTTTTCAACATCCATACAGTAAAAAATTTTGTGTTAAATTTAACATATTTCACATGTCCCAATTTATCCACTCTAATTTTAATGTTAATTTAACAGAAGGCAAGTATGTAAATAAATAACACAAGTAACATGTTTAAAAATTAACACAAAAGTGTAACACTTAAATTTTATCTGGAAATAAAGTTTATGTTAAATTAACATATTTATAATGTTAAATTTAATTAAAAGAAAATGTTATTCTTACATTTTTATGATAAATAACAGAAGAGATATGTCGATTTAACATATGGAAACTGTTATAGAGAGAAAAACAACACAACTTATCTGTTCATTTTAACATATAACTTATTTCATCAAAAATTCGTGCATTTATATTAATTGTGTTATTTTAACTCTTAGAAACGGTGAATATTAACTCAACGCAGAAATGTCAAAATAACACAACGATAATATGTTACATTAACATAAGAGTATGTTAAAAATTTAACACAAAAATTTTTACACGAGAAAATTTCAACAAAAATACAAAATGTTTTTTACTGTGCAAGTGTATCAAACAATCAGACACAACTCATGATTTGAATATCTGGATGCAAACATATCGAACCCGGAAATCATTAATGACGCTTATATATACATGTAAAAGATTATGTGGAAAAAAACAGGAAGCATAAAAAAATCACATGACAAGGATGAACGACGACGACATAAAACTTGTGCGGCGCCAAAGCTTCATGGCTAATCTCGCGCGAACGCTCTCGACGACGAGCTAATCGGATTTGACTGTGGCAAGAACTATAAAGTATCGAACGGTGGCACGCGTGGACATAATTCACTTATGTTTGTTACGGATGTTTGTTGCCGTGAGAGTGAGATGTATAATTCACGCGAAACAGCTATTGTTGGCGATCTGCCAGGGAATATAGACGGTGATCTCTTCGCCCGCAAAATTCGAAAGCCGGTCCCCGTCGCGGTTTATCCCTTTTCCCTCTCTACACTTGCCCCTTTTTTTGCTCGTAACGTCTTTATCTGCTCTTTTATGGTGCATCGTCGCGTATTCTTCTGCGACGATAGCCTTGAGCAAAATGCACAAACTGGAAATATACTGATTTTCGCCATCGATCGTCGAATTGAGACGGGCGAAGATGCCATACAATCAGATAGTAGAATAAATCTATTAACTGTTAAAGTTATACACACGCAATGTCATCTATTGAAAATGATCTTATTATTCTATGCACTTGTTTGCATACTAAAAGATCGATACAATTGTTATAAATAATAGGTACTTTTTTAAATATACTTTTTCATAAATTTATTTTTGCCATTAATCTTTTGTAAATTTATGTGTGTTTATTGTCTTCACTTCTTGCAAGACGTCTAGTTTAAATTTTATGCCAATTTTTACAGTATTTCTATAGTATTCTTTCACATAGTATCATTGTAGTTTATGCGTGACTCGACATGTCTGATGGAAAAACTTTGTCGGTGTCAGACGGCGTATAGCAAGATTCTGTCCGATCCCATTGCGGAACTGGCTTGGAAAAAGTTAGGGGAGGTTTCGGCGAATAATGTACGGCCATTGCATTTTGAGGCGCTCTTGATGAAGACGCGCCGGATGAGAAAGAAGCCCGGATAGTCGGAAAGAAGCCCGGGATACAAGAGTTCGTTTCTCTTCTGCATTCGTTTAATATTCCGTGCCTTCCCAGCGGACATCGGGATGCAAGTTAGCTCCGGTTATTCGAACAGGACCCGCTACACGATGTTTCGAAAGTTTCGTGACGAGCCGCCAAAGTTTGACGTTGAGCTCTCGCGAAAAGCGCCGGTTCTCCATCTAACCGAGAGGTAAAAACCGCGATTATTCCAGCTGAAAGCAGACCTTTCGTTCCACTCGATGCGCAAAGCACGAGAATTGCATAGCAATTCGCGAAGACTTGATTATCCGTAACAACTGAAGCAAATTTTCAAGATTAAAGAACTTTAACTTTATCTCAAGAAGACAGTATTTAAAATATTTTTTACGACAGATTGAAAGTACTAAAAATTTTCTTCAGATCTGTCTGATTAATCCGATTACGAAACATATCTAATAAATTATGTATTTTATAAAAAAAAGAAATATGTAATATATATTTAAATTTTGCAGTAGAATAAAATCGAAATTAAAGTGCACATGGATTATACAAATATTGATGAAATGTTGGAAAATTTTAGACATGTGAAATAAATGTGAGAGGATTATTTCGCGAAATATACATGTGTGCATTGGTTTCCATAAAGATTAGTGATAATAAAAAGTTATAGAACTCGAATAACAACTGTTTCGAATAATATAAATTTATATTCGAGCGTTCGATTTGTCTGCTGGTTTGCTTTGAATCTGCATGTAATTCTTGCGTTTGTTTTATTTCGTTACAATAAGCTATTCTGTTTATATGTATATGATCGTTATTTGTTTATTAGTATGTATATGATCGTTATTTGTTTATTAGTTAGTCATACGACACTGTTCGCGGCTTTTAAATTGCATTTATCTCGTCTAAAAACGCTTCGATAAATACGGTAAGAAAAACATAGGTATTGTTATTACGTATTTCATTTTATTGGATTGTTAAATAGTAATGGCTTTTCAGATTCGATTCATGTGTCTTGTATCGATATGCATTTAAAAAATTGCATCAAATTGTTTTGTGTATATATTCTATTCATCTCATACATCATATACACAACTTTCGGAGAGATGGAAATTTTTGACAGAATAACTTTTTTTGACGATTTTATTTTCGCTACGCTTAATAATAGATTGTCATAGATTTTCAGTTAAATTGAAATCAATTGAAAGTTGTCGAAGAGAAAAAGCACGTTTTATCCAAGAGAGAAAATTAATTTGATTTAATATTGCTCTGGAAATTATTAATTTCAAATATCATTATTTTCGTGATTTAATCCAAACACAATTAATCTGTAATAATGGACGGAATAAAAAAACGATTTGTACAGCACAGCATAATTTTAAAGTAGTCTCTTAAATCTCGAGCGTAAAATGACAAACTTACGAGCGTCGCTTTTAAATCACGGATATTTCGAAACCAATTTTAGTCTCACAATCGTTCCCCGAGATTCGTGACAAATATTCGCGCATGAATTTTTTAACGGTCTGCCTGAAAAATATAGGATATTTCAAAAATATATTGATGAATTTATCGTCCTTATATATCATAGATATAATTTTTGCGATAGAAATTCCTCGGGTCGTTGCTCTGACACTTTATTTCTGTCGCGAATCTATCACTTCGAAGTATCCAATTCGAAAAGTCAAATCTTTCAAGCAGGTGATTTATCTGACCCGATGCTTACGTCCAATTTTTATTAATAATTTTTCCATCTCTCTCTCGAGGAAAGCTCTCGAAAAATCTCAACTAGGTCAGTCGCAATTTAATATCTGAACGGAGAGCAAAACGATGCATTACTGCTGGTCGAAGCTTACGCCGTATTTTATTTATGGATTTGTTTGCGCGGACGCGCCCCGTAGCCGATAAGTGGCTACGGAGTCCTCGTGGAAGCCTGTTTCTGGCAGATTGCATCCGTAGTTATGGGGTTGGAAGAGTCGTCGGGCCGGTTGGTTGCGAGGGGGCGAATCACCCCGATAAAAGCGACTCAACCGTGAAGTCTCGGCCAGCGTTTCCACCGTCAAATTACCGTGAAGTCGATCGAAATAGTATACTTTGCGTGTGACCCATGCTTTCACTGTATTTCAAATATTCTCTCTGTAACTCTATAAATAATCTCAGAAAATTTCAGTAATTTCAGTTTTTTCATATTACAATTATACGTAATATGTATTTGTTTAACAGATATAATAATTTTTTACAGTTTAATCTATAATATACATATATTCTATTTTATTTTAAATAATAATAAATAATAATAATAATAATGTATCGTATATTTTAAACCTATTCTATGCAATACAAATATAAATTTTATTTCAAAAATATGTATGTAAATGCACATATTTTCAATATATATAATTGTAATGGAACATGACGTACAGAATAATTAAAAAGTATTCAATTTAGAAACGATTTGTGTTTGCGTAAAAATAAAATTTTTACTATATAACAAATATTTTAGAGAACTTATTTTCAAGCGGAATTAATATCGTCGCGTTAATATTACATCTATCCCTGTATATTTTCGTGCTTTGTCCAACCGATGCAATCACGAGATATCGTTGTTGCTGAAGCGTAAATATGAATTCGCGATCATACGTGCGTATCCATCGCAAATATCTGTGTTTAACGGTGGGATGGATTTCGGATGTCTGTCTTGAACTTGAAATCCGAGCGTGGTGCACGCGTGCCAGCGCGTGCACATCCCAGGAATTCAGGGAATCGCGCAGCCTTGCACCGGCCCTCGTCCTCAGGGTGTACGACCGATTCGTCGATTGGTCGAGTGCACGCTCCGCGTGATTTACCATAATTTCTGCTAAACACATACCGCCCTTTCCCGAACGGGAACGCAATTTCGACGGCGGTCGCGTGATCGTCCCGGAATAGCCTTGTTGCAACCCCGTGCAAAGTTTACCACGCCCGATCGCACGTGATCGTACGCATCGTTCATCTTTACCCTGTACCTCTATTTCGTGCCTTCGATTTAACCCTCTTATCACGTTATCAAATGAAACGTTAATCCCCTGACTGAGGACATCGATCATTCTCGCGAGAAACACATTTTTTTCTTCAAAAATGCCACGAATTTACAATTGAATGAGCAGGAAAATTATAAGAGACAAAAGCGGTATAATAAGAGACAAAGGTTACAGTCGTTAGTATTGTTACCACACTTCCGAAACACATTTTAAAGCACTGTGAGTTATATATTTTTGACTTACTTTTTTTTAAAGTTTACATGAATGTGAACAATATAATTCTGAAAATTATTCCACATTAAAAGAGCAAAAGTAATCTCGCAATTGTAATAAAAAATGCGTTTTGAATGCTTTAATTATCACGTGTTAAGTACTTTCTGTTTTATTTATTCAAAATAATCGTAAAAAGAAATCATAATATCGTGATATCTTGATATTTATTAATTGAAAATTTCGATATTTTTTAATAGAAAGAAAACATGAGAATTAATTTCGCTGCTAGTTTTGGGGGAGAAGAATAATTGCGTGTCTTTTGCAAACGGTGCGTATACGCAAGTAATGAAGAGACCGAAAAATTTAATCGTTTGAAATATATGTAACAGGGTGGCGCGTAAACAACGGTATCCGCGAGAGGGGAGACAAATGTTCAATGACGCTGCAGCAAAGTTATCGGCTATCGAATATTACTGGATAACGAAAACAAAGTACGTCTCGTTCCAACAGTTATTATTATCGTTCGCGATCGCGCGTATTTCGCGTTTTTCGCGCAGCACCATAAATAATTAAGAATAAATGAGATATTTAAAAGCCCGAATATTTCCCGAGGACGCCGCGACACGTTTCGCGGCTTCTATTTTCCTCTTGTCGTAACGAATCGCACGTCAATATGAATGAGAAAATAAACCTTCTCCGTCGGCAGATCGGGGAATTTATTTGTTCGTCATAAATCGTCCATCTATTTCTGTTCGCATTACGAAAAGCTATCGTATTCCGGAATCCTTCCATCTCTTTCCTGTCGTCTTTCCTAGCTTGTTAGCATGTTTATCGAAAGATCGTTTTATATATTAGCGATAAAGATTATTTAATTTTTTAATTAATATTTCGGACATGTAAAAACGCGATTGGCAAATATAAGATGAAAATATTGGGGTTATTTCCGGATGTCACTTCCGGTATGCAGAGATCGTAGGCGTTCGTGAGTTTTCTTTTGCGAGCAATAGTGCGTTTTGCAGATGCTACGAAATATTTCGCGCCTTCTCGACGTTGAATTAAGCATCGAAGATAAACCTGTTGGCCGATCGCGTCGTTTATTATTGAAACGCCGTTTAAACTCGAAACACAGCCACGCCGTCGTACCATCCGGATATTTGCGTCGCTTAAATCTCTGGAGTATCGACCCACTCGAGGTCGTCTCGCGGACGAGAAACACCATATGATTAACCCAGGTGCAAGGACCGTTTCGTGTCGATGGGTCGTTAGCGAGTTTGAAACGGAAATCGCTTGTTCCCCATAGAACGCGATTTCCAGAACACGAAATAAATCTCGATTGTATTAAGCAGAATATTGGTATATAATACAGTGTTTAAGATTTCATCGTCTTATTATAAATTTTGTCACGATACAAAAATATGCTTGTAAAGTCACATACATACATTTGATCTTTTTATAGGATTTCTCTAAAATTATTTCCATTTATTTTGCAGGTGACATGGAAATCCTAGCATACTTCTTTGGACCAGTCGGAGTACTCTTGGCTGTAAATCTTCTGTTTTTTGCCGTAACTGCCCGAGAATTGACGTGCGGTCTCTGGAAAGGCGAATTCGTAAAAAGCACTACCGAGAGGTAAGTGAATATTTTCTTTGCATTAAAGAAAACGAAGCAGCGAATACATCTTGCTTGTTTACTTGGTCGTCTAGTAAAACTTTTATTAATTTCACGTAAATAATTTGTAATGTTTCGTATCCAAATTCTTATTTTTGTAACTCATTTATAAATATCTGATAAATTTTGCCACCTATTATACGAAATAACAATGGATTTATTTCAATAAATATCTAATTATTCTTCACGTTACAACGGTTTTTTTTCATAAGGAATATATTTTCCTGCAGTGAGACATTTATTTCTTTTTCTCGTACAATGAATGGCGGTAACAATGCTTTCGCGATGTATTATATTTTCCACTATACCTTACGCTTATTTTTCTCACCAATTAAACTACGAATATAATTTACTCTATTAAAAAATAATGATATTAATTGGAGGAAAGAAAATGAACGCGCGCATATAAATTATCGAAATGAAAAATGCAAGAGAGTTTAATTGTATTCCACCGAGTAGTATATCTTCAATTTATCTGCCAAGCACATGTACACGAGTATTCAGGCTCGGTCAATTCATCGGTGGATTAACAAAGGCTCGCCCTGCAGTTTGATTGGATTAGTCGAGGCAGCTAAACGTACCGACCAGCTGATAGTCCTCCTAAATTCAGCAGAACAGAGCTGTCTCGAGGCGTTCGCCAACCTTGCAAGCGACGGATATGGCTTTTGCCAGTGTTCGTCCGTAAAAAAAATAACGTTTATCTCTCCCACGTGATTTCCCAGCAGATTCATAAACACACTTTGCACGCTCATCTCGCGGAACATTGCCCGTTCAGCCTTTGTCTCGGGCAAATATTTACGCCCGATCGTAAAATTTGGGATACTCTCTTCGTACTTTTGCAGTTTTTAGGAAATGCCTCGTGAAAGAAGTTGATCGTCGAGAAAGAACCGTGACCTTCCCTTTTGTTGCGCGAGATTCATTCGCAAACTGCAGAACCTGTTTATTTTTGTATCCGACTTGGCTCGCTCACTCCGATTAATCGAATGCAATTGAGCGTCCAATTGCTTGATCTATTAAAAGATCGAAGAGTGACAATGATAACACTTTATGTATACGACAAATATATGAAACGAATTTTTGTCACGTAAATCATCGAATGAACATTCTCTTTGGACTCAAACGTGCAAAATTTTGCCTGCGCTATTTTCTCAATTAAAGGCGCTCGATGTGAAAAATCTCGCATACAACACATATGAAAAAAAATTCTTCCATATTATTACAATTTAAATAAGCGAAATTATACACATAAAAATAATGAGAATCCTAAGAATTATTACAACTTAAATAAGCGAAATTATAGACATAAAAATAATGAGAATCCTAAGACGGACGTCTGAAAATTGACATATCAGCGTTCACTTTGCAATGCAAACGAGAAGAGATTATTTCGCAATTTTTCAGGCGATCACAAGAGCACTCCAATTATTTGCCTTGCAGAAAGACGACAAAATGGCGAATCGACAATACGCGAATTGACGGCCCCAACGCAATATTTCTTCTAGGAATATCCCGGAATTGTGCCAACAACTGCGTTTAGGGGCCCATTTCCGACGCGTCTCGAAGCAACGATAATAAACGTGAGGTTGCACGACCGAGAAACAGAAACGTCCGATCGTTTCGTACGAAACGACACTTTCGGCTCGTGGAAACGACCAGGTTTTATAGGTTCAAGCAAAATACCGGATCCACGTTTTTCGCGAGAATACGGAACTTTATTCTGGACCCCGAAGGACGACGAATTCGTCGAATATCAAGGATAACTGATGGTGCAAGGATTGCGCGAAAGGATGCATAATAGAAGGAACATCGAGAGAAACTTTCAAAGCATTTCTTTCAGATTTCGATATATTAATTTACAATTATACACACGGTAATTGATAAAAATCTTTGATTTAACTTTGAGCAAATTTTACTAGACTCTTAATTTTAAATTTATCAAGATATTTAATTCTTGAAATTTCCGCTCGAGTGAAAAGATATAAAAGATGTTTAACGCGATATGATGGGAATACAGAGAATGCAAAGATATTTCCTGCTTTTTCGCTTTACGAAATAGATGGATATTTGACATTTCGTATTTTTCCGGCGATCTATATACGAGCGAACGGAGGATTCTTTTTATAGATCGCAGACTTCGCACAGAGGAGAAGGTTTATTTTATTACTTTCCAGCCGACTGATATCAGGCAATCGTTATTTTCCATTCGCTCGACGTCCCTTCGATCCGCTTACATCCTCTCGCTCTATTCGAGATTGATATTGACGATCCCAATTCGCGATTTCGACGACGCTATTTGCCCGTCGTGATGTATGTACGCGAACACAATACGCGCCATTGTTGGCAAAGGAAACGTAATAGCATATGCAGATTTTGCTTCATCCCGAGTTTGTTCTATACCTTCGGTGCGGATTTCGTTCATCACATACGTTTGCATAGTTTCCGGAACATCTCGACGTGGATAAATTACCCTGCGAATACTTTCGAACATATTCGTGGGTGGTGCTTTTTTATCATCAGAAATAATATTATTTTTTATTCAAAATAATTATATAGTAAAATACGCCAGATTTAAGTCACTGTCAAGTTTATTTCTTTTATTGTATTTTACTGTATTCTACTATGGTTTAAAGTTGTGTTGAGTGAAGCTGATTTTCGTCAGCTGATTTTACTTCAGCGAATACGTCAAAATTGAAGCGCATAAATATACGTCAAAATTAAAGCACATAAATACAATCAAGAAGCAGATGTATGAATGTGTCTTGAAAAAAGTTTCTACACATTCTATGTGTTTATTAGATCGAATAAACACAAGTAAAGATAATTTAAACAAACATTTAAAATAATAAAAATAATAAAATAATAAATAATAAAAAATAATAAATAATAAATTAATAAAATAATAAATAATAAATTAATAAAAATAATAAATTAATAAAAGATATTTTTTAAATCAAAATAATGTCGCATTATTATTATTGCTATACACGTTAACAGAATTACATATATGCGGGTACGGATTTGCGGAGACAGGCTCTCGTGAAAAATTCCCTTTTAAAATAGTTTCGTGGTGGATTCCGCGACCGCCAAAGAGGTCCACGCGATGCCAAATAATGCGCGGTCGTCACGTCCGATTTGTCCGAGAAGGCAGAATAGCCGGCTTGAATTATTCTCACAAGTCCTAGCGAAGGACAGACGCGAAAGTGGCATAAACATTCGCGGTGAAACACTCGCAATAACCGTCGTCCAACGTGCCATGGATCCAGCTCGCCGGCCCGAATGCACTTTCTGTCGTCGCGCGCTTTTCCTCCCTTTTCAGCGGTCGCGTAAAGTGGAGATCTGTGTTTCCTCGGTTTCGTCTCGCTCCTGTCGAGATAGCGACGCGGATTCACCGGCAAAAAAATATTTCACACGTCCGAGAAACGCGCGACAGTATTTTGATACTACGCGACCACGGGAGAATAATCTCTGCCTCTTTCGTGGAGAGAGAAAGAGTCGTATAAATATACTTATATGGCGCCCCGCGATATCTTTGTGGCAACCTAAATTGCGGATTCTCACGTTATATACCCGTACCTTTATATTTCCCCGTGATACGTATTCCTTACGAGAAAGTCCCGAGAATCTCGTTCAACTGCTCGCGAGCAAGATTTACAAGTGCATCCGTTAGCGAGACTTTAGACTTCGCACTTTTATATCGCAATTGTAACCGAGACTTTTTCCATAACTTGTCCCTATTTATCTCTTCTTGCTTTTAATATTCCCGTATATTTCAAGCTCGCGGTTACGTAAACGTTGCGACGGTTTTGAAAGGGATGGATTCTATAACGAAAATAAATTTTTGTAAATTTTTGAACGATCGTGTTCTAGTTGCGGCGAATTACGTACGTATGCATTGGTTGTAAAGTCCCGGGCGTCTATTGCATGTTTAAAAATAGCACATACAGTGCACGCCTTATGAATGATTAACTGCGCGAACGTCAAGAAACTTTGAAAGCCGTCTGTGTGACGACGAGTAAACAAGCACTACCGCGATGTGTTTAAAATTTTAGCCGAAGTCGTCGACCCCCTTCCTGGGCCGCATTTGATATTTCCCAGTCATCATCGCGCAAATTTCTCTCCGCCGTCTACTCATGTCAATTAACTCCGTCGTCGAGTTCGCAGACCTTCCGCCATTCTTGCCCGCAAAGATTGACATTTATTTGCAACCACGAATAAATGCTCGCGTAAATGCTTGCTCGCGGCTGTCTATTTCAGATCGTTTTTCATCCGCGTCGTCGTTGCTTTCATCTTCGCCAAATTTAGCTCTCTTCGCACGACTCGATATCAATCGCTCGTTCTGTCGATTAAACAATATAATAATCGATGCGGAATCTATTTGCGACTCTTGTTTCTTCTCGTTGAATATTCAAAGCTCTGTTAATGAAAACACGAAATTTTAACAATTGCATCTCATGGATTTCATTTTTTTAGCGTACAATTTCACGATTATTCTTTAAACAATTTATTTTGTATTGCTATATATCTTGTAAAAGATTAATGTTTATCATTCTAAAGAATTAAATTATATTAATATTAAAATATATAATGATATGTATATAAAATATATAATATTAAATTAATATGAAAATTATTAAAATATATTTTATTTAATTATTTTAATATATTAACATATAATATAAATTTAATTTAAATATAATATAATATTAATTATTAATAATTTAAATATAATATAAATTTTATTTAAAAAATATATTTTTATCATATCTATCAGAAAGGTTGGAAGAAAAGGTTGTGCGTCCTACAATAACTTCATCTATTCTTTGATCTATTTGTTCGACGACAGGAATCGCGCTATAAAACCAAAAAGCTCGATTGTTGGGACCGTTTCCTCTTCCTGTTTTCTCGATCCTCGATAATGGACAGCTTTCTTGGAGTCTTTTGTGCCAAGGTAGCTGCCTTCCCTGAAATTCTCGCGTTTCCCTTCCTCGCTTTCTCATTTCTTCTCCCATCCCTTATTGTCTCGCGTTACAACACACTCAACCGATCCTGTGAAGTGTGTCGTGCGAGATTCAATATTTACGAAGTCCATGTGTGAACCATTCGATCTCTCCTCGCCCGTCCTTCACCTTTCCCCGTAGGAATTTTCTGGATTATTATTGTTCGCGATACTCATAATATTGACCGTACTTTTCTGCACATATTCCAATCGAAACATCCTATTTCCGGTTGCGCTTTGTTCCATGTACCATGATCGATCGTATCGCATTCATTCAATAACATTTCGAAATCTTTCTCGTTTATTCGCCATCTGTTCGCTTTTGTAAAATTCTTGATTGAATATATGATAGAGGTAATACGTGTAGCGTTTCTGCGAACGGAAACTTTAAACACAAACGTAACATTACCTGGTTGATGGAAGAAAATCTCTCGGCAGTTTCACATCGCGAAAGTAAAATGTTTTTCAATCGCGTTACGATTGTTGGAGCTATTCTATTTGAATTAATACGAAAATATCCTTGAGCGAAGAAAACATTTTTCTCGAAAGCAAACTATTTCAAGCTGCTATAAAAGTGTAATTTAAAGCTGCTATAAAATGTATATACATTCGTTTAACAGCTAGGCAATAACGATGGAGAGAGGTGTTTAAGAGACGATTAAAACTTTTCAGAGCCCATTTATGATATCGTTACTTTACTCCGCTTAGGTAGGAGTAATAAAACTGCGTAGCGCATCCCACAATTTGGACGAAGATAGTGAAATTTCGGCCAACTCTGTCGCAGCCTCGAGAATCATCGAGTCAGAATGGAATTAACGAGGAATTCGGGCGATGAGTTGGACGAATGAAATTCCCAAATCATTTTCGACGTCATCGTCTCTCATCCCCGGACCCTCCGTCCGTTTCCTTCGTCCATCGTCGACGTTATTTTCAGCCCATCGCGGCGCATTTCCCCTTTCGAGTGCTTCTCCTCTGGGATTCGCGCGACCGAGCCGAGTGCGTTCATAATAATTAGCAACGCCAAAACGAAAATAGAATTCTCGGTGGTATGCAAGCCAGGATAACCGGCGTCCGGACGGGCGGAGCGACATTATGACGCCATAATTCTGCGATATGTCCCTATATTCCGCCCCCGCGCGCTGTTACGGGCTGCGAATATTCTGACGGGGCGCATTAATAATCCTTTGACTTCGAGGCCCCCGCGACGGGACGCATATATTATACGCGATGCAGACCGCATGGCGAATCGATTCTACGCGAATGTGCGATTCTCGCTTGCTGGACGTTCTCGTCTCGTGTAACGAATGGTAACGAATGAGCCGAGCGAAATTTTCCGGCGCCATTTCTTTCGCGATGTCACATCTCCGTCGTGAAGAATATTATCGCGGCTCTCGCCAGATATCTTTTATGTCCTTCGATACGAATGTCGTGGAATTGATCTACTTGGACACTGTAAAAAATTGTGCGTCCACATGTTAAAATTTTCTTGTGCTACTACACGTTTTGATTAGTACTTCAATGTAAAATTAACATATAATCTATATGTTATTATTTTTATAACATTTTCATGTGTTACATTTATGTCAATTTCTATAACTTAACATTTTGTATTTGTCTTTTAGAAATGGAGTATTATTTTGAGTATTTTTAACATAATCATTTTAAACAATCAATATGTCTCAAAGTCTCAAGTTTAACATTCTAAGAAAAGTTAAAGTGAATCTTCAAATAATCTTGAATCTTTGATATACAAAAATAATCAAATTTATACTAAAATCAAATTTCCATTACAAATAATTTAAGTTAAAATAATTACTATTATATGTTAATGTCCTCAACATTTCTGACGAGTTATTATAATTATTTCTTCACGTAATTTTTAATTAATTTGTATGTTATTTTTACAATACATTTAAAGTCACAATAACAAAAATAAATGTAAAGTATTGTGTCAATTATTTAACATTTTTAGTTTGTCAATAAGTAACATACGACGAATGAGTTATTTTAACTTCAAATTTAGAATGGACTTTCTGGGACACGAAAAATGTTATGATCAACATTTTATTTTTTATTTTGAAGATACTCTAGAAAAATGTAGGAGATCTGAAATATTCGGGGATTTTTTTATACCCCTGGAAAAATTAGAGAATTCGAATTAGAAATTTTATTTTTGGGATTCTCGATAAATTTTTTAAAATGTTATCGCCTTAGTAATTTTGCTCTTGCATTATCAGCATTCGCTGAATTTTTTGAATATTATGTGCGTGTTTGAGATATATTATAAATATGTATCTATTTTTATTTATATATGCAATGCCTTTAAAAAATTGAATATACAGTACATATTTTTAGTAATAAAAAAGTGAAAATATATTATGCAAGTGAAAAATGTTATAAGAATATTTATCAAAAGCTATTCAATTTTTTTCAATATATTTGCAAATCTAGTACTTGAAATTTAAGTGACTCTGTGTTTTTCCTTGGTATAAGTACATCGCATTAAAAAATGTACAATTAGAAGAATTTATTTTAAAAAGTTACATTAAAAAATCTTTAAAATATTTTGCTTAGAATTTCGGACGAAAATTCCAGGAAAATTTTAGAAAAAAGTTTTTTACAAAATCTGAACATACATTGTATTTTGTAACTCGAGAAAGAAAGCATAGATTTCAAAAGTTAATAACATTAATAACGTTATAATTACTTTTAATATTCGTTATAAAACGTGTCTCGCATATCGAATATATAAACAATTAATCGCGCACTGTTTACATTTATTACACACGTCACGTATAAAGGGTACGATTGCTTTATTAACCGTCAAGCAGAGTCCCGTTGTAGCGCGTTGAATAATTCCTCGCAGGATTGCATTTAATGTCGTCGACACAACGATAACGTAATGTAAACAATAGCGAAATGCTAACCGAGCTACAATCAATTCCACTCATGATCTTTTCCGCCTGTGGTCCCTCTGCGGTTCACACGTGCGGGTTAACCGATAGCTTGGTTGAAATTACACGCGAGCTGCATCTCCACGCGACATTCCGTTATCATCGTTGTCTCATCCTTATCTTTGAACGACAAGATTCTTAAAGCTATGCATGCTAAGTACCACGAAACTGACAAGGAAATCTCAATTACTCACGGATTCTAATGAAACTTTGTACACTTGTAAAATAATAGACACGTGTTTTTTTAATCTATGGAGAAGCGATTTTGAGGGCAGAAACAACTGCCCATCTACTGTAACTTCCAAGCCTTATAACTCGGAAAATACTTGACGTACAGTAACATTATTATAATGTTTTGGAAAGCTCTCGAGATAAGCTACAAGAATATGCAATAAAAAGTAGGTGGTTCCATTTAAAAAAATAGCCCACCCTGTATACAAGGGATTGTTTCTGCCCTTAAAATTGCTTCTCCGCAGATAAAAAAAATACGTGTCTATTATTTTGCATACACAGAAAAAAAGAACATTCTTGTTTTGAAAATATCTTTAATTTCAACATGAAAAACTTGAAATGAGATTATATTGCGTTAACTGAAGAAAATTTGCTTGAATGAAGTTATTTTATAGTTCAATCAAGAAAAATATATTCTTATTATTTAAGAATAATTTTCTTGAATGGAAAAGAAATAATGTTGGATAGAAAATAACATTTTTAAATTTCAAAGATTATAATTCTTAAAATAGAATTAAATAATTATATATTCTTGAGATGACAATTATAATATTCAAATAAGATTATAATATTGTTAAAATTTAAGATTATTAAATTCTTCTAAGAAGATTATATATTCTTGCGTCATTTTATATAGTTCAATCAAGAAAAATATATTCTTATTATTTAAGAATAATTTTCTTGAATGGAAAAGAAATAATGTTGGATAGAAAATAACATTTTTAAATCAAAGATTATAATTCTTAAAGTAGAATTAAATAATTATATATTCTTGAGATGACAATTATAATATTCAAATAAGATTATAATATTGTTAAAATTTAAGATTATTAAATTCTTCTAAGAAGATTATATATTCTTGCGTCATTTTATATAGTTCAATCAAGAAAAATATATTCTTATTATTTAAGAATAATTTTCTTGAATGGAAAAGAAATAATGTTGGATAGAAAATAACATTTTTAAATCAAAGATTATAATTCTTAAAGTAGAATTAAATAATTATATATTCTTGAGATGACAATTATAATTATTCAAATAAGATTATAATATTGTTAAAATTTAAGATTATTAAATTCTTCTAAGAAGATTATATATTCTTGCGTATATAGGAAACAATGAACACGTTAATTTAAGTATATAAGTGTTAATTTGACACTTAATTTTTTTCCGTGTAGTTTTACAAGTGTACAAAGTTTCATTAGAATCCAATATGACAGTTGGGTACCTTTCCTTGTGAGACTAGATGAGAAACGTGTTCTTTACGCTAAGCATTTCCTCGCCACAAGCTATATTGGTACATATTTGAGTTTTGCGTCTCTCTTTGCTTTCAGGGCAACGCTGGGCCGCATATGCATGAAGCTGGTGATCGTGATGGGTATCACCTGGGTGGCGGACGTGGTCTCATGGGCGGTCGGCGGTCCGCAGTACATCTGGTACTTCACCGACTTGATAAACGCCTTCCAAGGAGTGCTGATCTTCGCGACGGTCGGTTGCCAGCCGCAGGTCAGAGCGGCGCTCAAGAGATTCTTCAGCAGAAATCCGCAGACCAATGCCGGTAGACAGGGTAACGGTCATAGTACGACTAGCCACGGCATGCCCAGCATGGGCGACAGCGTTACGCAGAACCCGAGCACCAAAACCGCGCCGTTGGAGACCATCTGTTAGAGTGGCCCTTTCGCAGAAGGGCCTTGTCGATTTTTTTTTCGAAAGTCACGTATTCACACACAACATACACACGTACAATCGAGTGACACGAATTGTCATTTGTCATTTTATTGGCGAGAAATCGTCGAGAAGTCGTCGAGAATATGGTTAACATCAGGAACACATTACGTGTTCCTGATGTTAACCATTTCGACGACTCTACTACTGATAAGTTTTTTATACGAACGAGATCACCAGAAAAGTCTTCATTTCGTACACATTTCGTGATAAACGATACAACAAGGAGTGATCGATTGGAGAATATTTCTGGATCGATTGCAAAATAAAGAAAAAGAACATTTCTGACATTACAAGTCTGTGGACTTGTAAAGTTTAGCTCGATCCCGTTGAAAGTATCGACATTTCTCAGACAATAGCGAAGGCAAAACCGAAGAAAGTCAGCGATTTCTACATCTGAAAGTGTTTAGGATGTGTGTTGAATGTGTTTCAGGTATATTTTGGACTTTCCTGACCTCTCGAGCTCTCGCGAAACGCGATAGCGTGTAATCTCGTGCAGTCAAATAATACAATAAAAACAGAAAGAAAGTCGCGAGTCTTTTCTGTCCTTTCTAGTCGAACAGTTTTGCTGCATGGACACGAAAATTCAAATTTTTATTCGAGATTGTCATTTGATTGCAACGAGAGCATTGACACGACATTCAAAAAAATGCACATACGAGATAAATCACTTCATCGTCCTGTCGCACACGAATGTGCGGTTATTTTAACTTTTCATTCATGACATAAATTGCCGGATGAAGTAGACAATTGGCAATGTATACGATAATTATCTGAAATCTCGATAAACGTGTAGATTGTTTTGTTTGACCGAGGTTAATCACCTGCTACACAATTATCAGATTGTACAAAAAAAGCGGCGATGCGGTTCGCCTTAGTCATTGAATCTGGGGAACACTTGCACTGACAAAGATAGATCGCGAAATTTCGCTGACGAGAGGACGAGAACGTTAATTATCTATTCCTGTTTTGATACTATCGGAACACCATGCGATCCATCTTTTCTGACGTAAGCAATTACATTGTACGCAATTAAAAGCGTCTATTTGATACACGATAATGTTAATCTCGCGATAGATACGGCAAATTTTCAGACAATTGAGATATATAACATTGAAAACTAATAAAATAATAGAAAGGCTTCAGATATTTAAACTCTGAAATTTTGAATTTTAATGTTTTTATCTAAATGCAACACTATTTCACGTACCGACACAGTATCTATTCGTGTGATAAGATTTTATATAAATATATATTTAATCTATTACAAGCAAAACGTGAGAAAAAATAGAAAATAATTAAAACTTCAATATTAACGCAATATTAACAAATGTTTAGAAGACATTGTAAAGACTTTCAAAAGATCAATATTCTACCCTTTTAGATATTTTTCAATTGTCTTTTGTTATAACCATAAATATTTAACAACGAAATATATAATAAATAGTATGTCACATGTTTTTTATCGCTGATTACAATCTGAGAGCACGCCTTTTTTATCAACTTAAAAATGAAACGAAATGTTTCAAATTTGCTTTTAATTCGTGAGTGATTGCTTAGCGATTTAGGAAACGTCAAGCGTAACATCTCTATACAACTTCGAAAATCGATGACGATACGGATCATTCATAAATCAGAGTTTAATAGCGATACGCGGCTAAACAGACAATGACGCGCACTCTTCGGACCTCGGTAACGGCCCGAAACAATGCGTTGATTTATGATCGAGGCGAGTTAATATTTTTTCCTCAGCGGACAACGATATATTCATTGATATTAATAATATCATCCCACACGACTGGCGCAAGTATCTCCGCAAGATTAATCACTTTTAATAATAGACGAACAATAGAGTGTCATTGTAGCCGCTCGCTGCGGAAATGAAAATTACACTATACTACATAGACAATTTTGCATTCTGAAATGATTTCGCAATTTTACATCCGTGGTTTTTGTGATAATCTCTAAATCTTTTACGTAAACTAGTCTTTTCACATAATTAAAATTACAAAATATATATACATTCTACTATTTGTTATGAAAAGTTTGTAAAATACCATTTTTATCGTTACGAAATCTATTGAAACGAGACAAATATTACATCTCTTACAATTTAATGGCGTAAAATATTAACGTCTGATGAGACGAGAGCATCCAAAATGAAGCTTCTTTTTTTTACCTAATGATAATTGCTCTCTCGAGATGAAACGGCAAACGATCTCGCCTCACGTTCATTATCGTATTATCGAAGGACGATCGGGGTTCATCACGAATTTCCTTCCGAGTCCTTCATTATTCATCGGATATTATCGAATCGAGAAGCAATCGTTTTTCCGTTTTCTTTAGCATAAATTTGCATCGACGTCGTTAGCCGGTTCGACAAAACGGTCGCTAGCTGACATTAACATGTAACACACACATTGTAGTTTTCGAATCACAATTTATCACTGATCAGCCGCGGACGCTTGGTACCGAGCATGTAAAAAAGCTCTATTGCATTGCGTACTGCGCGAACTGCATGCAAAAAGGTTTCGCGGATTCGCATACACGCAATTTATCGATGCGTGTGCGTTGCTTCGCATAATCCGTTTACGCGACCGTTCGAAGGTATATCATTCTTTTACGCAACATTTCTTTATCAATTTTTAAACAAAATCAATCAAAAATGACAGTTCTTTAATAAAAATAAAATCTTTTTTATGACATATTTTATTATACATATTTTTTTGTTTCTAAGAAGAACTTTAAAGTTTATGTAAGTTTTTGAGAAGCAGTTTGATTTTCTTTATGCAAAAATTTTTTATTTAATTTTCGACGTGAAGAAAACGGAAGCCGAGAAAAAAAGAGAGGAAGGACTTCGCAGAAGGAAATTCTAGAGCAACTCCCGCGAAGTAATACTGCCAAAGAGACATGCTATTATATATCAAAAGCATGTATATGAGATTATAATCAGAATATATTAGCCGCAACTGCCATTCTCTTGGAAATCTTTTTCTCAATATTTCAAAAGTATTACGAATAGTCAACGAATAATCAATCGAGCATTAACCTTTGCTATACAATTTTTAACAAAGGACCAAGCGTGTCCTCCTCTGTGGGAGCTAATGATTATTCGTTAAAATTACAAACGCGTTTTACAAAATTCTGATTACAAATATCGAAATCACGCGTAGGGTCAAGGCATGTAATCGATGTCAACTCGTGACAATACACATTAGGAATTCAATGCCTTCTGAAATGCCTTCCAAATACGGTGTCACACACCGAATCGTATACAAAGAGGAATCGAAGGATGACGAAGTTTGATGTTCTCATCGATTCCTTGTGCGCGATATTGGCGCCGAATTTCATCACTTTCCTTCGCGCGAATTTGACTCTTTAACTGCGACACGTGCACCTGCTTTCTCAAACTTTCAAGTAAAATGCAAATGTGTTGCACGATTATACGATATCTCTTAACGCGATTTATCATTTCCATTAACGAGCATAAAACGATGTCAAAGTAATAGTGTAAAATCTTGACTGATTATGGATTTTATTTTCTCACATATATGGAGTTTGCAGCTAAAGAATTGATGAACTCTTCACAATTTTATTTCCTTTCCGTTCATTTTCCGCCCGTATCAATTTAGCGTCTGCATTTAACAATGCTAACGAGCCAAACCAGCTGATTTGTACGTGATGATGAATTCATCATGTGATAGGAAAAAGAATCGAGAATGCAATTTTCAACGATATTTCGTTTATTTGTGGACAAATAGCGCAGCACAAAGATGTATTTAGGATCGTTTTACATCATTATCAAGACAATGCATTTTATTTCGTATAATGCATATAACGAAGAACAATGACGCTTTTTAATCGCATTAAATTGTGATTGTCATCAACAGAGAGAGAACCTAATATAGGATATAGGATTAGTTATATATAATCGAAGATAGGGTTAACTGAAACCTCGTCCAAGTTTTCGAGCCTTTATACGAGATTGATGTTTGGTTTAATTAACGCGTTTAGAAATTAAAGAATTAGAAATTAGGGATCATTTAGAAATTAGAAGATCATTAAGTTTTAAGTCCATCTAGGAAGAGACTGAAATGCGCACTCATACATTATCCATGATTCGATCGGGATGACTTGATCTCTGAATTAGAATGACTCGTATCTTACTTTTACTGAGCAATTATTCATTGCAAGAAAGGCAAGTTTGTAGAATTAAATTGTCTGTCTTAAAATATCATAATTTTCAAAATTGTACAAAACGTCCATAAATCGCAGAATACGACATAGTTTGCAATTAACACATGAAACGTTAAGAGATAATTTCGTCTTTAAGCGAAAAGAATCCTTATGAAAGAATGACGGGATATTCATACTTTTAGAGTTAAAATAATTAACAATGAAAGTCTTTTGCAAATTTTTGCAAAGTGTCATGCAGTCTTTTTTCTGTAAACTTTTCTGCAAACTACAAGATTGAGAAAAACAAAATTTTTATTTTCTATTTAATTTCCGGTTGCTTTTAATTTTAATAGAATTATATAATAATTTGACAGAATTCAAGCTTTTAATGTGTAAACATATTTAATTTCAAACATTAAAAGTTTTAATAAATAATAATCTTTCTCATCCCTTCATAAGAATTTTTTCATAAAAAAATTTCCTTAATGAGTTTCAATCCTCCCAAAAAATCATTATAAATATATTATTTTGCGTTGAAAATATCGCAATAACACAATAATATGAAAATCATGATCACGAGTTATTTTTGTGAGAAATCAGGTCGTCCCGAAAACCTCGTTAGTTCCTTTTTTTGTAGCATGTATGACTGTATGCGAAATAACATCGCTGCTCGGCTTTTCTCTCATGCCCTCATCAAAGAACTTGATTAATTAATTGCCGTTCTGGCGATAGTAAATTGGGATTTAATCTTCTGCAATTTCGAAAATCAAGCATGGGAAAAAGCTGTGGACTGAGGCGACGTTATTAGTTGTATTAATGTGTATACGAGATGTATGTATATGTGATTCATCGCGGGAGGCGATTAATTAATTGCGTGACAGTACGTGCGTGTGCAAAATTTGCATGTAATTAGCGTATCACAATGACGTTTCATCGCACCGAATAATCCATAACGAAAGAATTACACGTTTCGCAACGCACAACGATTTGTCAGTTTAAATACTACTACGGATTAAAGAAAACACCGTTTTTTTCGTTATGTATCACATTCAACGTAATAATTTAAGAGGTTGCTATTATTGACGCAGAATGAATGAAAACCGTCATCCCGTATGTAATGACATTCATAACTCGTCATCTGTTTTTCTGTTGCACTCTTGTAGATAACATTATCTTTATTATCATTATCTGTATTGTTATTATTGTTTTATTATAATATATATCATTATTATTTTATAATATTATAATTAGTATTATATATCACTGTCACGTATAATTGACATTGGTTTTAGACCAAACTCTAAAATACTGTAATATCGAAACCCTAGCATAGCGCATAAATTATTACAATATTATACATTCGCGTCCTGAATGAGAAAAACGTCCTAATGAGAATTAACATAAATGCAACAAAAAATTTGACCAAATTATTCTTCTCTATCGAATTTTTGTAGAAACGGCCATCTTTATCTGTATCAAATGATAATTCTTGCATTCTCGTGTATGTGAAAATTAATCGAAACTTGATTTTTATTAATAAAATTTTTTAAATTCTCCTTAAAAAAATATAATTGGCAAATTATTAAACGATTCATCAATGTGAAGTAAATGATTGATTTTGATTTGACTGTATTAATTTTTTTTCAGCATGAAACATGAACAAAGCAACACAATTATTACTTTAATATTAGTCGTGTAAGTGCATGATAATTACTTGTTATTAATTATTCGTCATCTTGTTAAATAGCTTTTAAATTTGATCGGTTCGCGCGACGAATTTCACGTTTGTACATTAAACCCGTTCGAAGGGTACAACGATAATTTCTCGAGTAAGTTATGGTAATCGACGATGAGCTAAGAAAGTAGCCTTAAAGTAATTTATTCAAAGTAGATCGTTTAATGTAACACACTGATATGAATAGACGTAATGCATATATACAGTAGCTTGCCAGTATAAGTAGTATTAAGTTGATACCTTGAACTATATTCGCGACTTTATTATGGAAGAGGCTGATGAAATGACGAATATTGCTCGTGTTAATTCGAGACAAAGTATGTACAAGATAAAAGGAAATATTAAAAATTATACGTACACATACGACATAAGGCGATATAATGCTTGTAAAGTGTATCCTAACTAATTCGATGCCGGAAATTTAATTTGCAGTTTGCAATAAAAGAACGGAAAATTAAAGAGTTAAACAAATGTAATAAGTAAAACGCATGTATTGCTGACAATATACTGTTATATTATTTAGATGATTGTTTACTATGCCGTGATGAAGCTTCAACATCGGGGATATTAATAATCACATTTTATATAACACGATGCGTTAGATTTATTTAACTTTTATAAATCGTACGTTTTTTTATTTACTGCAAGCATATTTTACTAATAAATTGAGCAGACATAAATGTGTGTTGTTTGACATTTTTATACTTTTTTCTACATTTCACGAGAGACCGATTTCACTGCCAAAAAATAATATCGCTCGTTCTTCGCGATTAAGTGAATAAGAATTTAATATTAAAGAATCTTTTATATTACGAAAAATTAAAATTGACAGACGCGACACCAATTTTTCGGGAAAACGGAGGCTATATTCATAGACAATAGTGTGTTAATCGTTTATATACCTTAGCAATAGCTCTATTAATCGTATAAAGAATATAAGTATAGTTATTGTAATAGCGAGCGAAGAGAAACATTTACACAAATGACCGATCGTTCACCATTCCTACATGATATATTGTAACAGTATTTGCTATTGCATTAATGGTAGTAAAAAAATTGTTAGTACAAGATTTTGTATTTTCCCATTAAGTCGATCCCTACTACATCCCATTCTAATAATTACAAAAAAAATATATAGAACAATATCATTATAATTAAAAAAAATTTTTACAGTAAAAGAATGATATATTCGAACATTTTTTTTAGATGCATTTTATTAAAGCACAAATTATTTCAATGTACATATATATATCTATCTACTAGTAAAGATTTGTAGCGGCAATAAAGAGTAATTTATAATCTCTCATAAAATGTCATATAACGCAATTTTCATAAAATAGTCCCATGTATTAAGAATATATCACATTGAAACAACTTTCTTTAACTTATGAAGCATTGAACATTGAAATCTTTTCGATATAAAAACTTTTGATGAAAATTATTATATTGATTATACATGAGAGAAAAACCGATTCGCCAATACATCAATGCCAGTAAACTACATAAAGAGAATTTTCAATTCTTCAAGCAAGACGTCGCAGGATATCATCAATATATGTAGAAGGATTTCTTATATCTTCTAATAAGCCTGGAATGAAATATTTATTTTTAATATTTTGATCAAATTATAATATTAGATTTTTTATCGATTTGTTCAGTTTCTTACAAACTTACCAACAATATCGCAAAATTCTTCAAATGATGTGCACGGTAATAATTCATCACGATATGACGAAAGCACGCGTTCTGAGGCTTTTAACATAGCTTCGTCATTATGCCTAATGTATTCAGCCAAAACCGAAGGCCACTGGTCATCGGATAAAACATTTACTTTCTGTAATTATTTAAAAAAATATATAATTGCTATCAATGTATGCACATAGTAATTAAAAATGATTAAAGTTGTGCTTTAAACAAACCTTGAAGAAGTTTCCGTAAATACAATCTACTAAACCGAAGAAGACTAAAGTGCTTTTATAAACAGCGTAATCCTTGGCGGTTGGTTCCATGATGGTCTTTGTGGTGGCCGAGGGGGATACATAACGTTGATGCGCGAGAATGAGTAATCGATTGAGATGCGTAAGTCTATGTGACTTCCAACGAGCAGGCGTGAAAAAGAGCAGTGAAAGAACACACTGATACAATGGGCCCTCTGCTTCGTAACTACTATCGAGCCAGGCTGAACCTGGTGGAATTTCCAAATAAGTCATTAAGGCTTTGTCCTCTCTAGCTCCCGATCGTGTTCTGCAAATAAATAATTAATTTATAATAACGATATGCATAGTTATTAGTAAAAAATCATCTTTTTTTTCTTTTATTTCTAATTCTATAATCAACAAAAACTCTGATTTTTTTTTAGTGTTCAATTTAGAATACTATGAAAATCATTATACTCACGTATTAACGACATATAAAGCCATGTGTATCAAATACGGTACTATATGCATATTGGATTGAGGACCTCCACCACCAGTGTCCTCGTGGAAACTCTTCTCTTGAGCGAATCGTAGAAGAAGTAATTTCAAGTCGTGAACGGTAGACGAATAGGATATATCGCGGTGACTGGTACACTCTTGCAAATAAGTATTGTGTCTAGCTAGACAACTAGCGAATGCAGACTCCGGGACTTGCGGACCCCACAATGGCAGCAATCCGTTGCATTTCGTATTAGCATTTTGTAGTGCCGCGCTTTCCCATTCATCTCTGGCGCGCGCCAAACGCACTGCGGACATATGACAGTCCACATGGACTACGTTGAAATGCGTGACGGTCGTGTAGCCCACGGTTTTACGTTGCTTTGTCTCGAATTCTTCTACGTTGCAGCGTTTCGTGAATGTGTAAACGCCTAAGACCTGTAACAAAACAATGATAAGGAATGAAAGATCAGTAAAAAAAGATAAGAAAAATGTGCAAAAAAATAATTAATCAACATTTTCATTGGTGAAAATTGATTTGAAATTTGCAAAAATTATGTATTTGCTTTGCTTTGATTTGAAGGCACTTTGTCAAATAATGAAACGAATAGAAGATTACCATGTTTGGTTTAAACTTGTATCCTTCCCGACAGATAACGCAGACCAATCCAGTCTCATCACCCAGATCTTCCATTTGCTGAAGAATCGTTCCACTAGCTGTTACCTGTCCTTTATCATTCGTTTGCATACCAAGCGCACCCAGTTGCCTCTCTCGCATCGCCATAGCTAAGCGCTTTTTCTCACTGCGCGTGTGTTGGCGAGCTTCTTCGATAAGTTCGGCTACTTGCTTATTCGTACATAACGCCTCCAACAAATTCTCTGCTAGCGAGCCAACGTGTTCATTCGAAGACACTTGTTCCAGTCTATGAATTATACTAATAGTAACTTGCGAGACCGTTAACTGCAACAGAATAAGTAAAACAATATATCGCATTAGAATTTATGAATTTATGAATTGAATGATTATAACACTTTAATAAAAAAGATAAAATATACAGATTGCTTATATTACCTGAGTTGGTTCATGATCCGTAGCTAATCCTGTGAGGAACCGTAGAATATATTTCAGAGCTGGTTTAGATATGAATTCTTTCAGCTCGTCGCTATCTGTGCGTAATAGCGTGGGTTTAACACATGGCGCGTGCACCTAAAACAAAAAAAAAGTTAATTAAAAATATATATTTTACATATTTATGTTATAATTATGATATGTTATAATTATGATCTTTACTTACGGTGATATATTCAAAAGCATCTTTCACTATACCCATGCTTATGATATAATCTTTCAGTGTATTGCCAATCGCATTTCGTTCGATGCCTTGAGTGAGTATACAGAACAGTTCTAGCTTCTGTTCGTCTTCGGGCGTGTGCTCGAAATCGAATTTATAAAAGTTCAATACAGGTTTAAAGTAATCACACAAGAGCGCCATTTTCTCCTTATTGCCATAAGTCAATGCTGCCAAGACTCTGGCGAGATGCGCGAGTACGCCAGCGCTTTGTCTGACTGCTGTAGATTGCGTGCACGATAAGAGTGCCTTGATATGTTCCGGGCCACCAAGAGTCCGCGAAAATGCCTCGAATGCACTGAATGGTTGCGATGCAGCATTCGCCAATATCGTTTCCATAATCTGAAATCGATGTGAAACATTTATCTTATGATATCGTTTATAATATGCGAAACAAAAGTCTTCTTCGTTATAATGCTTACGTCCAATAATTGTTCGGTAATCTTCGCTTGAGAATTTTCCGATTCCGTGGCGAGACAACGCTGAAGAACGTCCAAAAATACAGTTACTGCTTTCAATTCGGGTTTGCTCAAAACTTCTTGATTCTTTTTGACCTTCACGCACAATCTGAATAATTTCAATAGCACTTGAAGAAGTGGTCTTGCGCGATTGACGTCATGTATTGCCGCCAATCTATCCAACATGACTTGAAGACCGCCGCAATCGGCTAATACATTTGCCATTTTGTAAACTTCTTCGTTATTCACTTCCTGTTCACTATTGGCGTTTAAAGTTTCGACGAATTCTTCGGTCGCATCACCAAGAAGACCGCGCATACGATATACTACGCGCATGGCGTCGCATTCGCCACCCTCCAATACCCAAATCTTTTTATAAATCTAAACAAAAAAAATATAAAAATTATTTCACAGAAATATTATAATTTTCTAAAATAATATAATTTTCTAAAAATAAATGTCATCGCATAAACCGATTGATTCTCACCTCCTTGACAGGAAGATCCAGACTGATGATTTTGTTGTTGACAAGAAGTTCCATTCCGTTATCGTCTTCTAAAAGTGCAACTAACTCACAATCTTGACAAATTTTATTTTTAACATCTCTCATAAGTGGACCTAGACCAGGTTCCAAACTGCTATAGGGATTTCCTAGCATTCTTCCCTGCACAAATATAAGAAAGATTGTATCTTTTTTCTAAATATAATAAATATGAAAATTTTATAAAAATGAATATATAGACTTACTTGCAAGAAATCTTCCTGCTGTGGATCCTTTTCAAGAGTCAAGAAAAATTCGCCTATATCATTTTCTTCTGGGTAAATAATCGAACACAATCTTTCAAATATAAATACTGGAGTGCGAACATCTTGAGGATTCTGCTTTTGTATTGTTTCAACGCAAATTGCCATGAATGCCTTCGTCTCCTCTTCGGTACCTGATGCATATTAAATAAATATATTATCATGTATACATATATAATACTTATTGAAAATATCTAAGAAAGTCTTGAAAATTATTACCAGTGGTCATTTCTTCTAAGAGTTCTAATAATTTTTCTTGCGTATCATCGATCAATCTAGTTCGTTGAACTACCAGTCTTCTAAGCGACAAATAGCCATTGAGTACTGCGCCAACCAATCGACCTTTATATTGTTGTTTGATATTTTCTTGTTCCAAGAAAGTTGCCAAAAGTTCTGTAAGCATCTTCAACGAATATCCCTGAGCAAGGTCACTAGTTAAAGTAGTTTCTTCAAGCCGATGCAATTCCTCTATTTCCCGAGTCAATAAATCCGCCAATAAAGTCATTACACCGCGTACTGCCAGGAATTGTTTCCAAGGTGACTGTCTGATTAAACTTTGATATAAAGTAAGAAATTCGGTGCTGCTTTCACCGGCGGTACGTAACTCTTCCAAGTAACAGGTCAGCAAGACTAGAACTTCCTTCTTCCTCTCCGTACCTTGGCACAAGCTCTCGATCATGTTACAAGCAACTTGCCGTGCCAATCGAGAACTAGGATTAAAGAGAACTTCCTTTAACCAGGCACCGTCAGACAGTTTCAATGGTTGAACGCCTTGATGCCTCAAACAGCGCTGATGCCACCTATGTCCATACTTTTCCATGAGATATAATACTCGAGTTTCCTCCTGGAACAAAGAATAAATTATAAAACAATTTTAGTTTTTTTACTATCTCTTATTGTGTGTGAAATGTATTGCACACATATTTTTTACATAATTTATAATTAATAATGATTATTATTTTTTCGTGGTTTAATAGTCCTATGCAATTCAACTATCATTTACATTATATTAAAGAGAATCTTGAAACATTTTTAGTTTTAATAATCATTTGCAAGCATAATAGATATACGATTTACTGATTTACGGTCTTATTTGCTCGCTTTATGCTCTTCCTTTCTTTTTATTTTGATTTATATTAATCAAACACATATATCTTTCACTTTAATTATTATAATATTTTACTCTTGTTATGAATGTTATGTTTTATGTACCTTTTTAAGAGATTTTGCTGTTGTAGGCGGTTCCGTTTTCTTAGCTGGCATACGGCGAAGCCACTCAGAATACGAATGCTTGGGATCGCCAGTGATCCATTTACTCACATCAATACTGATGCCTTCCGGTGGTTGCACTGTCGCCAGAGACTCGATGGTTTTATCCTAAAATTAACATTATATAAAATTATAATATTATACATATTATAAATTTATATATCATGAAATTATAAAATTACATATCGAACATCAAGATATATCATAAAAATAGGAAAGAAAAGAGCTATAGTTAATTGACCACTTACTTTGTTTTTCTTAGAAACCGGTTGATCTGGTTTAATGAGACCTTGCAGAATTTTCAGACACGGCAGTATAATACTCTCCATTACAACGGGACTCTTTGACTCTTTACAAGCAGTTAGAAATAGTTGCATAACGCATCGCAACTTTTGTTCCCAGCATGAATCCTCTTTTTGTACAAGCGCCGCGAGAAGAGCCATCTCGTGTCGCACGGCGACCGAAAGATCCGGAGTAGCGACTCGTCCACGAAGCGTCAAGGTAATTCGACTAGTTAAAAGCGAACATATCTCCTTGGTTGATTGGGCGTTATCTCTCGTAACAAGACACAATAATTGCCGCACTTCCTCCTGCATCTGTACAGTACCCTTTCGCAAATTATGCTCCACGAGCTCTTGGATCAGGCCTTGTTTACATAGAACGTCTCTGGCTACACTATTGGTGGCTAATGCGCGTAATAATGTCAAACAATGTTCTGTAGCGGCAGACGCGCAACCATAACAACGTCCGACTGGCAAAACTATTGTTTCATCCTTCGCAACACTATCGTTCATGCTGGATGTACCATACGACGACGGTTGCGAGCTAGTCTGACCACCTCGTTGATTTCTATCATAAGCAACGAGCTCCCTACGACAGGCTAGAACCCGTTGAATAATCTTACTGAGCTCCTCGAAGGAAGTCTTGCATTCGCCACAATATCTCTGTGCCAGTAACTGAATCGCTCTATTCACTTGGGTACTACCAGACACCTGTATACCATCCTCTAATCCTCGATCCAAACGATGTTCGGATATTTTAACGAGGAGCATTTCCAATGTTGGTTTGTTGGATATCAGAGTCTTGTACACTCTATCCGCCTTTTCCAATAAAGTATTGATAGTCGCCACTGTTTTCTTTCGATCGTCGTCATTCTCGATAGGATCAACGGCACAACATGGCCTTCCAGTAAGAGTATAATCAAACTTAGCGTATTTGCAGAATCCGCAAGCGTGGCATAAGAATGGATCCTTTTCATCGTAATTGATCGCCCGGCACTTGTGGCATTGGAACACATTTTCGCCGCAATTTGCACAAATGCCAGGATTCGCTGGCACGCTGGCAGAACATCGCGGACACTGCAACGTTTCGGACGAAGCTTGAATATTCTCGTAGAAATCGGCGTACTCGATCATGAGGTTGCAGGCGACTATCGGCAATGGGAATTCCATCTTGACCTCCGTCTGTCCCTGAGCAAGAGTGATCTTCTTCGCCTTGTGCCACATTGCCGGTTTATTCTTCAATTCTACAACTGCTTGCACAGATCGATTGTTGTAATAGACATTGATTGTACGAACCATCTTCGTTCTTTT
This sequence comes from Camponotus fellah, assembly GCA_030586385.1. Taxonomy (NCBI): domain Eukaryota; kingdom Metazoa; phylum Arthropoda; class Insecta; order Hymenoptera; family Formicidae; genus Camponotus; species Camponotus fellah. The sequence goes on from JAPIVC010000462.1 coordinate 816,580, forward strand.
TAAATCTCCTATACGTAAAGTAATGCGGCTGATGGTATGACTGCCGACCAATTTTACAATCTGCGTCGTCGTCGTAAATTTGGAATCTACCTTAATCGACGATAATTTAATTGTTGCCATTGGTACCTCTGGATTATTGCATACGAGACAAGGTTCACTCTCCAAATAATAGCCGTCTAGTTCAACGAATTGCGCGAGATTTACGTAAAGATTCGCGTTAGGATGTCGCGCGAGCAACTGATTCTGCGCGTGTAAAACTGCAACTGCCTGCTCCATGTATGTGTGCATCTTCTTTCCGGCATGTGGCGTTTTCAGACAGAAATAACCAAGTAAATCTACAAATTGCGCCGCTTTTCTGCCATAAGCTGGGAGCAGAGGCCATAAGCGCCATAAAAGGTCCAATAAGACTTCCTGATCTGTCGGTCCACAGTTTCTGAAAAATTTTAAACATATTTTATATTATAATACGCACACACATACATTGTATTTTATATCAATTTATTATTATTATTATCTTATTCTGTTTAAAAACTAAAGTAAAAATTAATTTTATTAAAAATAGATAAAATTAATATAACTCACTTGTAAATTGCTAGTATAAGAGAATGCGCTTGCCAACGAACGTTTGTATTATTCGTTTCAAGAAGGAAAGTTTGTATAAACTTCATTAGTAATGTAGGATGCACTTGTTTTTGAATTTGTTCGACCAGAGTTAAACATTGTGCTTCTTCGAATTTAGCCTCTGTATCAGAATCTTCCGATTTTTCGCGTTCACGTCTCTCTTTTGTGCCAGTCGTCGATTTAGATTCCTGATTTAAATTTATACAAATATTATAATACATGCATTAAAAAAAACATAAAATATTCACTTTAAGTAATATGATTTGATGAGATTTATATTATACTTTTCATTATATTTACCTTTATTTTAGTATCTTTAGTTTCTTTAGATTTATTATTTGAACAAATAGCGCATTGTAATAATTGGAGCACCGTAGGGCTCACGCCTTCATCCAAGAGTGTCGATATGGCGAACAAGTACGATAGAACGGTGTTTTGTTTTAAGCAAAATCGTTGCCAGTTTCCTGTGCGACTGGTGGCGATTTCCACGCAGCACTTGAGATGTTCGATCAGTTCCACCAACGAATCATAAGGCAGATTGATGGAATGCGGACGTGTGTGTGACGGATCGTATCCACCAGTGGTGCAACATTGTTGTACAGACTACATAACAACAAAAAAATTTAATATATAATTTAAATTTAATTTATATCATTATTTTTGTTTTAAAAAATATTGTTATATTTTATATGATATAATCACCTGCACGTGAGATATGAGAGCGTGGAGATCTCGCAATTGTCTGTACTTTTCCTTGTTCCCACAAATAAAGAGTAGTAATTTACGTACTTGTCGTCTAACAAACGGTGTTTGATAAGACATCATATATTCGCAAAGATAGAAATACCATGGCTGCAAAGAAAGAAGGAACAATTTATTATTTATTTTTACAAACAACAAAAAAACATCTACAGAAATGAAGGAAAAAAAAAAAAAAAAAAAAAAACATTTATAAAAGAATTATTGTAGAGCAATTACCTGTTCAAATGCAGGTTGTACCACGGTACTTTCCGCATACTTATGCACTTGATACGGCAATCGTAGTACCATCTCTGTCAATAATTGAGGATAAGGTTCGAATACATCGCCAGCATGTCCTTTGACGTATTGACGCAAGAAGAAGGGTGACATATCAGGAGGCGATGCAGTAAGATGTTCCTTCAGTAACTGGCCTCCGATCATAGTACCAGATTCATCTGTATTGGTACTGAAGACAAGACATATTCGTAAAATATTTATAAATTTTATACTATCAATATAATTAACATTATTTAATTTAATTTACATTATTTAATTTACATTAGCCATGCCGTAAACTTACGTCTTCCAATAATCGAGTAAGGCTTGCAGTAACGTTAAACAGTAGTCAATAATACCGGCTTTGCTCAATATCGCAGCAGTAGTTTGGGATACAAAGTTCGGATTATCCGAAGAAGTCTTTGTAGCGTATTTCGAGCGAGACATAAGAACACCTAAGAAAATATCGGGACGTGCGTAATATATATTTGATATATAAAACTGAAATAGATAATTATATTAACTTACTTAGTAAACGCATAATAACCAAGTGGACTTCCCTCTTATTGCTACGCTCGCATATGTTGCTCGTATCAGGCTTATCCATCTCGAGTTCTTTCACGAGCATTTGCAACAAACGTTCCACACAAGCTTTATCTCTCTCGTCTTGCCCATCAAGGTCAGCGGTTAACATTAACACAACCTGATAGAAAACAATAGTTTTAAGATTATTTTTATGCTTAATAATATTTTTCTGGTTTATGAGATATTTGACTTGTAATAATGCAAAAAGGTACCTGCATAAATGGAATAGCAAGTACTCCTCGAACATTTATTAGATTGGGCACAAATTGTGTAAATCTATCCAACAGTGAAAGTCGTATAGCATGTAGTTTTATGGTGATTTCGCCAGTCGTATCACTTTCTTGCTCAACACCCTGTTCTTGCTCGGTGCCTTCTTCTTGCTCAGTAGTCTAATATGATGCGACAAACAATAATTCATGAATATATTCATGAAAGTATATTTATATTGTTTATTATAAATTAATTTCGCATTTCGAGGAACTCCTGAAATTCTATTCATCAGTTTTATAAACGAAAATCGATATGCATAAAATAGATATGCATTAATAATGCATATATTTTGAATGAAAATGTATAAAGATATTATTAACGCATGCGCAATATTCAGTCATAGTCTTTTTGATAAGATCATGAATGATATACTAACTCTATTAGAGTTCCAGGCAAAATTACTTAAACTTCGGAGCTTCAATGGGGAATTATATTTAAATCAATTCTCGATCCTTTTTGTATATTTTCAATAATTAGCTCTATATAATTATTATTATATTATTAATTTCTATCATTTTAATTAAACATGTTTTCAGTTAACAAACAAAAAGAAATTTCTGAAGACTTTGGGATATTTTACACACAAAAGCTAGTATCAAAATATTACAAATATTTATTACATTGTACCCCATTCAGACTCCAACGACTAATGGGATTCAACGAAGTCTTGTAGCACGCTTAATAAAAATGTTTTATGAGATATTTATATGCTCAATCTTATGTTTCTTCGTTTTTGTGGCAGTGTGGATTAAAGGCAACTTTTGAGAACGGAGGCCTAAGTCTTTAATGATTGACAATTTAATAAAGTTAAGATTAAAATAGTTACATTATATTCATTCTTGACTTGAATACAACAAAAAAATTAGTAATATCTATTTTTAACAGTAATATCTATTTTATCTTATCAAAGAATATTAGATATCATAAATCTTTGAAAAATGACATTTTTCTATGACAATATAAATAAATAATGTTAATAAAATAATTTTAATAAAAAATTATATTTAATTTTCTAAAAAAAAAAATCAAAATTATATGTAACATATGTACATATAATATATAATGTAGAATTTTAATATTTAAAATATTTTAGACTTAAATGACTTAAGTATAAGATTAATAATTATAATATGTAATCACTATTCACAAAAAATTGCCCCTTTCGATTATATGATTACGATTAATTTATGAAACATAATAGAATGATGATAGATAATAAGAAATTAAAATTCACAAATTTAATGACGTTTCTGTAATATATACGGAATATATGTATATGAGTGGATTTTCAAATCAATACTATTAGCTCTTTACAAGAAAAATCTAGAAACTTTTATATGCATTAAACATGCGAGAAGAATTTAGTATAAATTTAAACTACCAGAGTAAAGAGTTATAGATTTTATCTTTTATATACAAAATTAGTTATCAGAATTTCATAATCAACTACAATTCCACCAATAGCAGAACAGACTATAATTAATTTCAAGACAATAACGATGAATGGCATCGAATGAAACAAACAAGAAGAAAGTACGTTATTACATTGAACGTTATTACATGAATGGAAGTAAATTTCTGTCGACGTAACAATAAGTCGATATGTTGAAATCGCGAATATAGTCCAGTCGCTGGCGTCGCTTCTCCTGCTTTCAAGAACATATGTAAGTCTGCTACGTAAACCTGTACTACAAAGGTACACGGAACTTACAGTGAAAGTTGTGGGAACATCTAGAGTATTAGTTTCAGAGCGTGGCGCTTGATTGACCCCAATTCCAATCGGAGGCATAGCATTGTCGGGAGCATTGTCTCCGTATGCGGAGCTCCTGCCGGAAACATTATGCTCCCCTGTCATGCTGTCAACGGCGCTGCCTCCGCTATCGCTTCCACCGCTCTCGCTACCCTTGCTACCACCACTACCACCCTAACATAAAATGTGTCCCAAGCGTTACTACGTATATGTGCAAGTACTAAGACTCTGTTGATCCACGTCCACATACTTTCGGTGAATAGTATAAGTGCCAAGGCTAAAATACGTATGCTATAAATGCTAACTCACTTGCTCGGCGGGAGATGTTCGAAGAGTACTGCCATCAGTGGCGGCGGTTGATCCCTCATCGTCAGAACCGCCCGCAGAGGCGGTCGTGTCGGAATAATGTCCTGCTTCTTGGTTCTAATTCGAATAAAACGAATTTTCGAATATTAATTATATATTAATTACATTTAATTACACTAAAAATCAAACAAAATTCGAATAGTAAAGATAAGTCATGATTAAAGAAGAGCGCATTACCTGAGCGACATTCGGAACTTGGACCAATCCCTGCGCCGCTAAGTTCTGCAAGCTTTGTAACGCGGAGCCGCTTAGATTCTGAAGACTCTGTATACCCTGCAAATTGGGAAAGCTTTGCTGGAATCCTTGTCGCAATGCTTGCAAATCAGCGTGACCTCCTTCATGGTCCTGTAAACTCAGGGCTATCGCGAGTTCCACCATTGCCTCGTCGTCGGCATCTGGCGGCACATCGAGCAATTGCGGGAAGTTACCCGCGCCGAGCAACGCTTCCAACGGATGATGATTAACCACTCTCGCGGCGGCTGAATTCTGATTGCTTTCAGCGGCGCCAAGCATATCCACCACTCTGTCTACCGCTTCTACAGCCTCGATGTCAAAGTGCTGTTCTACGTCGCGCTCCACCGCATCTTGAGATGCTTGAGATGGAGCTGAAGTAGATTTTTCTTCAGTTTCGGCAACTACACCTGCAGACAAAGAAAAAAACAATGATATAAATAAACCATGATATAAATAAAAAATAATAATCGAATGTCTTTTTTGCTTCGATAACTTCAAAGTATCATGCTCTATTTCTGTACCTGGAGTACTGCAGTTTGGCGGACTCGGTATGTATACTCTCCTACGTCTGTATCTAGGTCTAAGCACTCTGATTATCGCATGCTTGGCGCTAAAACTGATAGTGGTGTCTGAGGACAGTAACAACTGTAGATACAGTTTAGCGGCTATCGGCGTATTATTTTCAACATCACATATCGCGAAAGCGTGAACAATTTCTACGATTGCATGAACCGTCCCTTCAGCGTGAGTGAGTCCTGGCACGACTACTGGAGCGAGTGCCATATTCTTAGGATATGCCGTATGCAGAGACCACAATATTTCCATCAATTGAATGACCAAATGTTGATTTCCATCCGCCTTGGTGCACGAACGAGCTTCCAAGCGATCTTTCTCGAAAACAGGCACTAGATAAAAATGAATTTTAGCGTTAGTACTTGTTCATCTTGAATCTTAAACACCAATAATCGAAAAGTATACCTACCGCTACTTTCGTCGATTGACTTATTCGCGTATTGTTCGGCAAACTTTGCGAGATTGTGCGGGCGAGAAACAGCAATGGCACGAACGATGAGCACAAGTCTGTAAAAGTTCTCCGCATCGATATCCGCCGGGTCATTAGCTTCTCTCATTGACTTCAGGGATTCAAGAACGTGCGATAATAATGCATGATCCTGCAAAAACAATGTGTGGAAGATGCATAACATGTATAATCATTGATAAACGTAATGAATAATCGATTTTTATATACCTTATGGAAATGATAAGCCTGTTTAGTGCTGTGAAGAGCAGCTAACAAAGCTGTCGTATGCATTTGCACAGATGGTGGTGTAGGTAATATTAACAATCGAGATGCGACATCGATTGCTGTGGCTTTCAGCGAGGATTTGTTGTCATCGTGTGAGGATAAGATGAACGAAGACTCCAACACTTCGAGAACGCTGGCTATCATCCTAAAAAGAGAGTTTCGCAAAATTATTAATTATACTCATTAATTACATTCGCAAAATTATTAATTATATTCATTAATTACATTCTTGCAATAAATGCATACATTTATTGATTATTATTGCATACATTATGTTAATTATCATGTTATTATATGAACTAAGTAATTAGTTGACAATTGATGATACAATCGAAAATTATTTATTATGAAAAATAACATTAAATTTTAAATTTTAGATAAATTATTAGCAGAAAATTTGTTTCACGTCATTCAAAAATAAATCTTTCTTTCTCTCTCGTAAAACATCATTGAAAGTTTTTATAAAGTATTAATCGATATAAAACACCAATTGCCGAATTTAATATTCCTCTCTACTTATGTTTTACAATAAGAAAATTATAATATGCTCTTACCTTTCTATGTTAACCGAACTATCCTTTGTCGTTCTGATACAATATATACATGGATTAAAGAATATTTTCTTTATAAAATAATTAATTTATACTAGGTATACTTCATACGAAATTAATGTTCTGTTAACGTACTTATCGAGAGAGGACAATGGTGCAGGAGAAACAATGGTATTATCAGCCTCGTTATTGATTGTCGTGATTGGAGCGGATGTTGGTTGACAAGATTGAATCTCTTCTATCTCTTCAGGCCATCCAAATGCATCCTTAGTCTTACCGTATCTACATAAAAATAAAAAATTTTAACATTAAATTAAATGCTTGTATTTCTTAAAACGATTATTACGATTCTATTTTTAAAATAATATTACAATTGTACTAACATTTTTATTGAATCGACCATAATAACACCTTCTGGATCTTGTGACGGTCCAAAAGTGATTGTTAGTTTTTTATCAGCTTGGAGACTTTCTTCTCTTGTTAAAGGGATATCAAACCAACGGCTTCTAGTTAACGTAGTCCGAATACTTCTGCCAAATATCTTTACAAAGACAAAGTTTAAATCGTTAAAATTAATATATATTTATAAATTAATATATATATATATATATATATTTAATTTATTATATATATTAATTTATAATATATATATATATATATATATTATATATATATTATATATTAATTTATATATTATATAATATATATATAAATATATTAATATTATTATTATATATTTATATATATATATATATATATATATATATATAAATATATTAATATATAAATATAATATATAAATATATAAATATATTATATATATATATATATAAATTATATATAATTTATAAATTATTTATATATATGTGTGTGTATGTATGCGTGTGTAGTGAAATGAACATATCTTTACTTACCTCAACGTACAGAGGTGCTCTTTGAATGTCCTGGTTGCCAAAGAGTACTCGTATTCCCGTCATTACTAAAATCGCGTCATTATTCGTAACTTCTACATTAAAGCCCATAGCTTTTGTGGAAACTACATACATTCCGGTAGTATTTAAACGATGCTTGATCTGCGCGACATTATAGATCTGCAATAAATCGTTGCCACCGAATTCGACGTCATTCATCACTTGACAATGTTCGAAGAAGTCAATGGGAAACGTGATAGATCCCGATGGTTTTCCCATCTTATTAGCCTTCTTTTTCCGCGCCGGTTTAATACCGGAATTAGTGCTAATCGGTTGTACGGTGGACGACATCCAAAATCCAGTTTGTTCCATACTGGCCATGTAGATTCTCAGACTTCCGTCTTCGCACAGTAATATCAAAGTCGTACGATGTTCAGCGTTCGAACTGGGATGTCGGATGGCGACCATGTCCATAATCTTTGCTTTCGCGGGCACGATTTTGATCTCTTGTATCATGATCGTATCAGGTTTAATCATCAGTATCACCGGATTATTACTAGTTTGCAAGATGGAACAAACCAATCCGGGATGATTCGCTACCTCGCTCCATTGACACAACGGTTGCGGCTGATTATTGTTAGATTTATTTCCATTCGTTTTGTTACTGGCGAGATTAATCTGAAATACGACGGTAATATCGGAGTCCATGTGTTTTAGCGGCGCTATAAAGCTCTTGCCGCAGGCGTAACTGAAGAATAGAAGCTGAAGAGCATGCGAATAGTAGATGGAAACTCCTCCTCCGCCCACTTGACCATTATCCTTTATTTCTGGATGATAAACATCTAATGTATTTGTAACATAGAAAGCACCGTGCTTGGCCTGACTCTCCTCATCCATCACCTGGCTATAAATATATCCGGCGGAAGACATGAGTAACATGTGGAACGTACCGTCTTCCGCATGCATAAACGTACAATCTCTTATCTTTCCTGTGGGCACGAGGAAGTAATACTGCGGACTTAGAGCGTCCTTTCCCAAGTCGTAAATTTTGACAAAGTCAGCGGTGACCAGTGCCAACTGCGTCTGCGCACCGGGAAGCCACAGCGCTTTAATGATGAAATTTCCACTCTCGAGCTGAGGATGTAAAACCAGATGATCAGACACTGTGCCGGAACTGTTAAATGTAAGTACGTGACAATCCTTGAAACCACAAACAGCCAAGAAATCTTCGTTCCATTGATTTCCGGTAACCGAGAGGACAGTGAAAGGTACCGGAGCTGAAGCGAGCCTCGTCAGAGTTAATTTTCTTTTGGAAGAGTCAGCTTGTTTCAACAGTGCGCTAAGCTGCAACACTGTAATCTTACCCTTCTCGTGCGAAACAGCCAAATGCTGTCGCTTTCCATGCGGAGACGACAGACAACACATGGCGACACGCCGTATCATATGAGCGGATAACAGTTGTCGAATCGTTTGACCTTGATCACCCGAATAATTCATTCTAACGTTTTCGAACGCACCCTCTTGAGATCCCAGAGTCGGCAACATAAGCTGATCCGTATGCTCGTATTTTTTATCGAGCGAATGTAAATGTTTCAATGCCAATTGAGCTCGCGCGTGGCAACCAACTGGAGAATAGCGTTGACAAGATGCATCCACCGCGGGTACTAACGCACGTGTTAGATCCACCAACGAAGATACCAATCCACTCTTAGACAGTTGAGAATATATCCAATCCTTCGAAGACTCCAATTGCTTACTCAAATACACTTGTCTCTGAGTGTCGCGTCCGCTTCTTTCGTGCTTATCGTACGAATTATGTACAGGACTGGATGCTCGTCGGCGTAGACTACTCGTTAGAAGCAGATTGCTTTCTGTGGGAGCACCAACGTTACTGTATGGTATATTACCGGTTGTTTGATGCTCCGAACTTTGCGGGCTACGTTTTGTCAACGCCTGACACGATCCGTCATCCTTGGCGCCGCAATCGCAGAAGAAATTTCCATACTTGGCATACGTGACGTCGTGACCACGATGACAGACTCGAGCACAAACTGTGCAAACACCGACGCCATCGACCATGTTACAGGTGTGACAGTGATACCAGTGCTGATTCATAAATTCTTTCTGCGTGATCGTAAAGGTGCACAGTTTATTGCAGAGACTGTCTTCGTCCGAATCCTCGACCGCACTGTCATCGTCCTCATGCGGAATCTCGTCCACCCAATCACTATCGTTTAAGTCGCTGCTGTTCGGTACAGCACCTTCCCACGGTGGACTAGTGGCTCGATCTTGGGACAGCGCCTGTTGCGGACAGATTGCGCCTACTATATCGGCTATATAGTTCAACATACAACAACCTGCTTCGATGTATGGCGATGATGGTTTGTCAAAAGTTTGCGGATCTTTATTCATTATTTGCTCCTTACAAAGCTCAACCCATTCAGTGGCAGCTTTGAACAGTAATGTGTGTCCTTTTTCCGCGCCAGCGTCAGCCAACGTAGACATAATATGCATCAATTCGGAGAACCGATTTCCTTCGATGGTAGGAGAAAGGATGTGATACGCTAACGGTATAAGAGCTTGAAGAATGGTTATCGAGACATTTGTACTGACGTTGCTTTTATCCTTTACTATGTAATTTGTAAGCGCTCGTAAGAAACGGCTATTTTCGTGGTTCGAATGCTGCTCGTCGTTACTAACGGCAGGTTGATTGCTGCCAGAACCTTCAGAAATCGCCCATTGGGTTTGTTCATTATTAGATGCGTTATTTCTTTCGTCCGATTTCTGGCCATCTTCCGAAGTTCCAGAAACAGTTACCAATGTATTTGTAGCGCCGGCCGTGGATGTTGGTATATTTGTTGCGGAAACGCTCGTCGGTACATTCGTCGCTCCCAATATAACATGTCTCAACCACGTCTGTAGTTTCTCACTCTCGACATTAGCGAAATTGGCCACTGAATTGCATAGACGATCCAATGACCCATCATTCGTCGTTTTTTCGGTTGTTCTGAATAATGCATTGAAAAAGTGTAAAATGTACGTGCTAAACTGCGGTGAAGCCTGTGGCGATGTTATAGACAATAAAATAGATACAAGACTATGACTTGTATCGGGAGCGAAGAATAAATCTAAGGCTTTACATCCGAGAGGTTTTTCTAGTAATCGCTCCCAATATTTTATACACTGTTTCAAGATCTCTTCGTCGATAACAATGCTAATAGATCCATCTGCATTGTCGGTATATTCGATTATCAAATTATACGTATGATTTAACACAAACAGATGTTCGCGTAAAAGTCGTGCTTCATTATCATTATCTTGTCCTAATAATTTGGCCAGAGTGTTAGTAGCCATTTCTCGAAGGTAGTCAGTACGAGCGTCCATTGATAATGAAACAAGAATGTCCACGGCTTGAGAATGTATGTCGGATTGTTGTTCCGGAACTGTTGCAGAAGTGATATATTCCATCATAAACGAAACCAAACAATAAAGCAGGTTCTTCAAGGATGGATTGATAGAAAATGTTGGATGTTCTGATAGAGAACTGACATGATAATTGACTGTAGTAAAGATGTAACTTTCCGCTGGTATTATATCATTCGCGTACGTGTTCCAAGGAACAGGAGCGAACGCGATACTCTTCCATTTATCTAGTGCAGATTTAATGCAGCTTGGCAGAAATGAAACTAATGACGATTCCGTTCCCCAATTTGCACCTGCCATTGATAAGATATTATCCAGGATCAAATAGTCCCGTATACCATACTTTCCATCTTCCTCAGTAGATTCGAATGTATGATATAATATGTTGGACCGACATGACAATAAGATAGCATCTGTCAACGATAAGATATGCGGTAGAATTTCAATTATCATTTTATTTCTATTTGAAGGCGCGGAATCTGTATTCTGCGTACTCTTGGAAGTCTCGATGTTTTCGGCAGAATTTTTCGATATACTCTCATCCATAAGAACTTGTAACTTTCCTACAACTGCAGCTAGTATACACAAAGAACCGAGTTTTGGCAACGATGCTCTCGGCATTATTTTATCAGTGGCGTTATATTCAGGTTTGAGCGAAACGATACAATTCTTAGCAAGGGTAACATCGTACTTGAGAGAGTTTACAGTAGATGACACTGTCTTTAATAAATTTTCTGCATATTGAGTATACATTCCTTGCTTCACTAAACAATCCTTCATCCAACCAGTAAAAGTTTTATATGCGGCTCTCGGGCCCCATATTAATGAATGAAGTAACATGGGTCCAGCCGGTATTTCCTCACCGAGAGCTAATTTATTCATATAAGGAGTCGAGGGAGGTAGCATTAGTAATAATTCCCAACATATGGAAAAGCAGTATTGAATTGCGCATAAGCCAGTAAATGTAATTTTCTCCTTATTTTCAGCATTGCTTTTTCTATGCATATCAGTTTGATTAAGTACATTTAGAATGTCGATCAATGCATCAACCAAAAGAGGATATTTCATTTTATCTGGTGTGCCCAAAATAAAGTTACAGGCCTGTAAAAATAAAATAAAAAGATTATAAAAATTTAAAAAATTAAAGATTTAATCATAAAAACGTGCACCAAAAAAGAAATGTTTAAGAAATGAGATAAAATTTTGTTAATACATATTAGATTTCTTTCTGCTACAAAAATTATTAAATGCATATATAAATCTTGTTACAAATCAAAATAGATAATTAATGTTAGTCAAACTAATATAATTTCTACAAAAATAGATATTTTTGTATAAAAAAAATAATTCACGTTTTTTTCTACAATAATTAATTGATTCATATATAGTACATACTAATCCATCCAGTTTTGGTGCATCTTGATTATTAAAATCTGTCCTCGATAAATTATAAAAACGTGGTTTCATTGAAAATTCATCTTGTGAACCATATTTACGATAATTATCTTCTATTTCTACCCAAGGAGTAAAAGCCCTGGCAGTCTGTTTATTTCCATCTTTAGTATCACATACTAAACTTGTAGCAGAAAATAGATTCCATTGTACCTAGATTAAAAAAAAAAGAAATACAAATATAAATAATTATGATTGTACTTTGAGGAAGAATTAAAAGTATCATGATTAAGATAATAAAAATATACAAGACGTTTACTACCACTCAGGTGACACTTTCACACTGGTGGCCCTGGTATCTTGCTACATCAGTTAAACTGGATAATAATTTTACTCTAGCATTTAATAAATTGATGTCATTACAAAATCACATAATAGTAAGATATTGCAAATGATAAATTATTAAACAAGTTAAAATATTGTCGTATTTATTTTTAAATAAAATGCGATAATACTTTTTAATTTACTTTTTAATAATTAACATTGCAATATAAAGTAATGACATTAAAGAATTATCAAATGCAGTTTAAAAATTATATATAGATATTACAAAAAGAAAAATTATATATAGATGCTACAATAGGTATCTTACTTGTTCAAGTAATGTTGGATGTGCGTCATATAAATGCTTCATCATATATTCGAGTAAGAGTAATAATCGGGACAAGTGCAACAGTTGAGAATCTTTCATGGGCATTTTAACAGCTTCGCTACAACGTACTGCGCCGCTTCCCGTTACAAGTAGCACAGATTTTTTCTGCATTAAATTCAGAGAATGGAATAGAAAAAGTACCAGTTGGGCATGTTCAACATTTAAATCTGTGAACATATATTAATGTTATTGTTACATCAATAAAGAATAAAATATTGTGAATTTATATAAAACGTATTGAGAATTTAGCAATAAAATTGTGTAATTATATACATATCAAATAAGTAAATATAAATAAATAAGCCAATTACGAAAATGAAAAATGTGTCTTATGGTTTTGAAGAAAAATACATATAAACATATAGATATAGTTTTAATAATTTAAGAAATATTCATAGTTTACCTTCATTTTCAGCTTCATATGTTGTTTGAGGATTGCACACATTTTCAACCATAGTTGTTACTAATCGATGCCATATACTAATACACGCAGCTTCCCTTTCTAATTGAGGTTTCAACAGCAATACCTAATCATAAAAGTTTTAAAAAAAAAAAATATATATGCTAGATTATTTTTAACATTGAAAAAGTATTTGCAGAAAACTAATGCAATATTATTAATTTAGATAATCATAAAGTACCTGTGCAAGTACACTGAGAGTTCGTGGGTATACTTGAAGAGGCCATGTAGTTGAACTGTTGAAAACCTCTACAGACCAAGGATTTACACCCAAATGTTGCAGTAAAATATTCTGGAGAGATTCACTTAGTGTATTCCACGCAAGTAAATTATGAGTATAACGACTTAAGGCTTGAGAAAAATCCGAATACATTGCGCCTAGCGTAGCACCATAAAATGCAGAAATTGTACCTAAAAGTTAACAATTTTGTGTTACAATATTATTCTTTTAATGTAGAATATGATGAATAAGTAAAATGAAAAATGTATGATACAACAAACGTTTTAATATTTAAGTTACAAGTATAACGTAAATTTTAATATAAAGTGCACACATAGTAATTACATAAAAATTCACCCGTTTCTGTTCTAGCTGTTTCGTGATCTAGATCTCTTATAATTGCCGCCAATATAACCATTTGTTGCTCAACTAAGCCATTTACTACATATTCTCGAACATAAGTACTTCTGCTACCAATCAAGTGCTTATTCATAAATTGGAATATTTTTGTCGCGAGTGAAATGTACTGTAAAAAAGAAGAAAAAGATTATTAAGATATTTGTTATATCTAATTTATAGCTATTATAAATATAAATATATCAGATTATTATTCAGTAATTATATTATAGATTTATATAGGTGAATATCATTAATTTGACAAAATAATTATACTTGAAAACATACACCATGTGGTTCTCTGTTGTCAGGAACAATGGTGGTAGCGGTAGTACGTTCTGCACTTGCTTCATTATTTGTTTCTTTATTAGTATTTGTTGAAGTTTCGTCTGATGGAGCAAGGGTTTCTTCAAACCATAGTCCCAAGATGGGCTCGCTGTCCTCCTCTACTGACATAACAGTTTGTTCTATACATATAGAGTGAACACATACCGTTACATTAATATAATTATTGGTATGTAAATGTCAGCGTGAACACTTTGAAGCTGCATTCAAGAGTGCATATTACATACCACTGTATATCACATAACTTGCTTCAAAATTAATTTTCATGCATTAATTATATGGCAAAAACTAATTTTTTAAATATTCTACGAAAATTATGACACATTTTTTAAAATAGCATTGATATTCTCATTATTGATAATTATATAATAAAAATAACATTGTATAATAAAAACAAAATTGTACAATAAAAAAAAATTATCTAAATTTTTGAAGCATATACAAACATATCCTAAACAAATATATTTTTCATATAACTAATGTACTTATTAAATATTAAAACTAAATGCGTATAAATATATACAATATATATGTTAGATGGATATGTAATATTACCCTCATCAGTAGAGTTCTCTGAACAACTCAAGAGATCTTCGTAATATGTAGTAGAATCAGATTGACTTAATGCATCTCCTTCTAAAGGATGCTTCTGTACTCTTTTCAATGTACAAGCCTGGAACAAGAAAAAATGTACATAAGTAATAAGCTATTATTAGTTTTTTAAAATTAATATAGATGTTTATAAAATAATCCTTTTACCTTTCTATAACTAATAGTAGCCAAATAAAATAAGAGATGATTTAATGGCACTGCTTGCAGAAATGTTACTGCTCTTTGTAATGCTGTAGCAGTAGACAAAATATCTAATGGCGCAGGTTCAGGAACTGTCGCGACTACATCTGAATTGGCTTCAATAGATACATCTTCGAGAAGTGCACTCATTAAATTTAATGCATGCGATGCTAATGCTACTGATAATACGCCAAATCCTTGTTGCCTATACATTATATATACATAGATATTTTTGCTTATTTCTATATATGCATACATATTTGATATTTTAAAATTTTAATTTTATATAAAAAATATTAATTTAATATTATTAATTTTATATTATTTAATTTTATATATATAATTAAAATTTTTATACATACATACATACATACATATACATACACACACACACATATATATGTATATGTATGTATGTATATATGTATGCATGTATGTATAAAAATTTTAATTATATATAAAATTAAATATAGTTTATAAAAAATATATATAATCAAATCTTTAAAATATGATATCATATACATAAAACATGTAATAATTACACTTTCATAAGATTTACACGTCCCCCTCCATCACGAGCCTTACTGGGTGATTTTCCCTTTTCCTCTTTCCCTTTATCTGCAGCACTAAAACTGCTTACAGTTAATTGTGCTTGCAATCCAGCAACCAGAAGCCATACTCCAATAAGTAAATGATTTTGCAGAATCTATAAATAAAATATAATCACATAAATATATATAAAATCAAAGAATTTTTTTTATAAAATTTTATATATTAAAATTTTAAAATAATTAATTAACATAACACACAATTAACATATAACTAATATTACACAAATGTAAATATTCAAAATTACAATGTTATATAATTAATAAATAAATTAATAAATTTTTTGTATATAACATCTAAAGTAACAAATAGACTTATAGAAAATACTTACATGTCCTCCTGCACGTGTGCTATTTTTGATAACATTTGATACTTGTCCAAATATTTCTAGACTTTTTTCAACAACTGTAATTGCCAAAGTATCATACTCTTCATCAGTAGTTTTTGCATTCTGATTAGCTTGATTGCTTGTTGCAGTATTTGTGCTACATTTAGGAGATACTGCATTTGTTATGCCAACTATGCTTGATGCTGTTGCATTTGCAATCGAACAATATAGACAAGACATAGTCAGCAGTGACAATTTTTCCAATTTTTGTGGTGTCAAAGGTTCAAGTATTGGAAGAGATATCACATTATGAACAATATTAATGTCGCTAACAACCGAGTGTAGGCTGTGTCTTATTGTATGTGCTTCTGACGCATTCGCTGGCAAACTAAATCCTTTTTTTGATAAATAAGCTTGATATTTTCGTGTGTAGCGCGACAAATGTGGAAGATTTAAACACATATCTAACAAAGTATCACCTGCTCCCATATTCTGCAGTGTACTTATATTGTTTGCAACAAATATCATCTGCAATATATTCGATTTTTATTTTCTAATCTTATTATAATTTATTCGATTCATATAAATATACTTTATTTTATATAATAATGAATTATATAATGTAACAAAAGAACATAATTTATTAAAAATAATAACATATAAATACAAAACAACAAAAATATTTTACATCGTAGAAAAGCATTTATATTTCATAAGTACAAACCTTAGTGTCAGAATGCGTCTCGTTTGTAGCAGCATTTATATTTTTGCTTGTGCTATCAGCAGAAACTTCATTAGCAAGAATTGAAGCTGAAGAGAAATCTTGCAATGGCATTGTCAATTGCTCGAGGATACTAGTAGATAAATCACAACGAGATCGTACAGATTCTTTTACAGAGGATTGTTGGGAGGATTCTTTTTCTTTTCCACCTGGCAAAACCGTTACGTGGGGTGGTACTTTGGAATTTTTTATTACAGAAATGAGAGCAATTTCCTCCGCAGATGTAAGTAAAGATTGTCCCGTACATAATGCTCTTATTGGGAGTAATAATTGTTTTGTGGTTAAAACTGGTGCAACATCTGTCTGTGTTTGCTGTTGTGGCAGTTTATCCACAAGATAAGCAAGCAATACTTTGCATGCTTGACAAATGATAGATATTTGACTTTTGGCAACTGTAAAAAATTTATTTCGTAAGATCTGACGTCACACACGTGCTAAAGTCGGCACACATAAATAAATCTGTGTGTGTGTGTGTGTGTGTGTAAGTTACAAAGTCTAATGTCATTCCATTATTTCCTCAAGGGATATATAAAAAAAGGAAAAATAAAAAGAAAGAAAAAAATTGCCATATTTATGCTTATTCGTTTAGTTAAATTTGAGATCGTACATGCGTATCATTTAAAAATCATTTAAAAATATTTTCCTAAATAATCACATACAAATGCGCGGTATTACTTACATGTATTTGCGCAACCGCTAATGCAATCTGCCGACAGAGCAGCGACCGCCGTATAAAAGATATCATATTGATCCTCGTGAGAGACGAATTTATTTTCGCTGTAAAACAAGAAAAGACTGTACAATCGAACAAATAAAAACGGACGAGTTCAATCCGGGTGATAGACATCCATATTATATTGAATTGTCATCAAAGGGTATTGCAACGTATTTTTGCACTATTGAAGATAGAGCGATTTAACATGGGTGTTCGAGCCTAACGAATTATTACCTACCTTTTAACGATGCTCTTAACCAGATCAATTATGTCATTCTTATTAAAGGAGCGCGGTGAGGTTGCTAATATTGGTTTCATTACAGAAAGCCACTCATCATGACCACCACTCTTAGCCGCCATTTTCGATATACTGAGAGGTTCGTCGAAACGGTCGACTTTATTCTCATCTCATCCTCCGCGATAGTGACTTTTCATTGGTGTAGAACACACATTCACAGAAGTACAGAATTCACACAGAATTTATAATGCAAGATAACAATAACGTAATCTTTGTAATAACAATGCAATAATTAGTAAAATATAATAATATGTAATTTAATTCAAAGCAAAATTGAGATACATGAAATGATTCAATTATAAATATTTCTAAAAAAAAAAAAAAAACAAACAAGCACGTTATAGAAAGTCTAACATCATATATCAATAGAACCACGTTACTTTATATATAAAATATTTTCTATTTCTATTATTAAATAATTATTATTTAATAACTATTATTTTTCAATCTAATATTCACACAACAGGAAATGAATTTGTTTTTTAATTGTACTACATTTTTTTTCACTTACGACAGAAAAGATACACAAATCTAAAGATTCGTTAATACGGCTATTTCATTGGCTAGACAGAAATCTTACATAAGAACGAGCTATATGGCCCAAAAAAATGCAAATAGATTTAATATTTTTTTACTATTATTTGTATTATATTACCTGTGATTTCTTATAAATCAATTTTAACCGAATAAGAAATCAACATTATGTACATAATCCTACACGAAAGTTTCAATAGTTCCTTTGATTGGTCCCTCCCACATTGCACTATACATACCTCTCACAAACCCTGCGTCTATCAGCTGATATCTGTCACTACTTTACTCGCCGGATGTTAGTCATAATAAAAAAATTGTCCGTTCAATCATGTCGTACAAGTGTAAATTTTCTGCGGTACGTTTACAGAAGTGTTTAACTGAGAAAACGTTATTGCAAATAACCTGACAAAAAAATCGTGCGGTTAGATCAAAGTTTACAGAAGGATCTTTGTAGGTTATGCAAATCTCTTTACTTGTCAAGCCTCCTACAGCAAAATGGATAAACATATGTATCTATGGAGAGGAGCTGACAAATTGTCCTTCGCATTCGGCGACAAGCCGAATGGCATTATCTGCAAATTGGTTACCATTAAAGATCACATTTTTGTAGTGACCACGACCAATAATCTGTACCATGGGGAAGTGTCATTCTCAGAGAACACTTGCCCTATGCTCATCTTCAAGAGGGCTCAGTTTGACGTTATCGACGTAGCGTCTAATTCTGAGCACCTGTTTATCGTAAACACTAAAGGACATGTTTTGAAAGTAAATCCTCAGGACATGAGTGTTATAGATTTAATAATTCTTAAGGAGGAAGTGAAATATTGTAGTCATGGGTACGTAGTCATGAAAATAAATGTGTTTCGTAGTTAAAATTTGAATAAGTCTCTCTTTCTTTGACTTTTATCTCTCAGCTGTTGCTATTTAATTTTCTTCTATATAAAAATTGTTATTAAATTTAAAAATATTTGAGAATAATTGATTATTAGATTTTATTATTTATAGGTATAAAGAAGAAAATGAAATAGTAAAAGTCAAATCTATAGCAGTTAGTGACCATGCAACATTATTTGTTACCGAAAATGGACAACTATGGGCTAGTGGTAATCAGCCACAGATAGATATAAATAGTACAGAACCAAAGAAAGTTAAATTCTTTGAAGGAAGGACAGTGTCTGAGGTTGCTTGTGGTTCCAATTTTAATGTAGTTACCGTGAGAAAAACCACCAAACCTATAAAAGATGATACGGATAGTGAAAATGAGTTGGAGGAAGAAGTCTTCATTAATTCTTGTCCGCAATGTCTTAATAATGTTATGTTAAGCCCTGGTAGTGTAACATCATCAGATACATGTCTCACTGGTCTTCATGCACAGCAATTTAGCGAGGATCGTTCTACAAATTCTATCAGTGCTTTGTCCACTGCCAGTAAAGAACACATTTCTCTACCAGAAATGGACAAGAAAGAACTTTCTGATATTGTTGAAAATGGTGGAGAATGTCCGAATAATTTAACAGATTCTGAAAAAGATGAAAAAAGAAATGTTATATTTATAAATACAGAGACTGCTCGACAATTTTTAACTAGGCAACTATCTTGGGTTTCATCCTACGGTAGTGCCAAGGAAGATATACCTATGGAAAATGTCGATCGTTCAACAAGATTGATAAAACAAAATGTATCAAATATGGCAAACTTAGTATATGAAGGAGTTAAAAATGTAGGAGGAAAAGTAGTAACTTTATCTAGACATATGAGTGGTAGTTCTGATATTAATGAAGGTAAGGCTGATAGCAATGAAAACCTAGAAGAACAAGGAGATAGCTATACGAAACCTACCGCGAGTAGTCTGGCGTTAAGCTTACGTTGCGAAGAATTTCCTTGGTCATCGAGTACTGGTTCATCCGAACATGAATTGTCTCAACAAGGCTTAAACGAAAGAATCAATGCATTATCTCGCACCGGTAGTAACATACTGGCAACGGAACTCTGGACATGGGGCGATGTACAATACGGACAATTGGGGACGGGAGATATTATTAAACGACCGAGACCAGTACTAGTAGCGAAGCTTAGCCATATTGGTATCAGAAAAATATCATGTGGTGCCTTCCATGTGCTTGCTCTAACATTGGATGGTAGAGTATTTGCATGGGGTCGTAACAATTTTAAACAAGTCACTTTGCACACTACAGTAGATCAAAGCGCTCCTCAGTTATTTACAACAAAGCTATCTTCCAATGAGAGAGCCATCGACATGGCAGCTGGCGATTTCCATAGTTTAATAATGATGCATCATGGTTTATATTTTATGGGCCAATCAAGGTAAATAAAATAAAAATCTTATTGATTAGTAATTTTATATTTCCGTTTCATATGTGTATATAAATAAATTACAGCAAAGTTGGGGATATGTTTCAATTTGACATACAAAGTAAAGATGAAACAAATAGTCCAAGAGAAATTTTCAGTTCTAAACAATATAGTTGCTGTTCTATGATAAACGAGCCAGCGATAAATATATCAGAAGATTTAATAAACGATCAGATTTTTCTAGAAGAGATGTTGACTGTTTATCAAAATCTTATCAAGCCATTTCAAAAGAAAAGTGGTACAATTCAAGAGGCTAATGTATATGAAACACTGTGTCGTTGTTATGCAGAGCTAATGCACTTTAGTGTTTTAAATGTTATAAGTTTGTGGGATTATTTTAATCACATTGGAGAAGCATATGAAGTCGCAATTGTTGCCAATATAGAGGAATTTACTACAGTATATAAATATTATTTGAATGCTATTTGCGATGTTATATCCCTTGGTGGTTTTACGCACATTGCAAAACTCATTGAAGTGCCACAAATAGTATCAAATTTATTTATAAATAGTTTAAAGAATAGTGATCTAAAAAGAAATAACAATGAAATCGTTATAACAATGGCATTGCAACATCCTTTATGCAAATTAAACAGGTAAATCTTACATATATAGTCATATATATATATATATATATATATATATATATATATATATATATACATACATATACATTATACACCTATATATATGTGACGCATACATAATTCCATAAAAGTATTAGTAGATATGTGATAACTTTTATTGTAACACAGAATTATGTATGCATACATAATTCTATGTTACAATAAATATATTTGTCAAACTTTATCCTCTTTAATAATTTATATATAAGTAATTTAATTTAATTATTACAGATACAAAAATATGATACATAGTTTAATAAAAAGTAATGGTACAAAAATGGGTGTTGAACGATTACAAGAAGCTCTCATAAAATGGGAGCAAGTACACGATGAACAAGAGAAACGTCAAAAAGAAGCAGATGCTACAAAGTTATTTTGGGAAAGTTCTGGAAAATTAGGAGAATTGTTGAGATCTCCTAATAGAAGGCTTATTAGAGAATCAAAAGCGTACCCTCTATCAATACTTAATTCTGGAAGATTTTCATCTCATTGGTTTGTTTTATTGACAGATATTTTCATACATGTTACTGGTGCTACACACACAATCCATCCACTTCAAACTTTATGGGTAGAACTTCTACCAGATTCTGAAAATATACAGGTACATTTATAATTTATATTTATAATTTTTGTTTATTACATCGTATCTTTATAATGAAAAAAATGTATATCATGATAATGTAATTAAGAATTGATTTATTTATCTCTTAGAATGCTATATCAATTGTTGCACCAGAAGACAATTTTATATTATATACTCCTACTCCTTCTGAACGTAATGAATGGTTACATGCTTTACAAAATACTATAAAATGCAGTTTGCAAAGAGTGATTGGAAATATGCCTCCATTAGCACGCTCAAGTTCGTTTTCGTTTACAAAACATAATGTTTTTAAAGATGCAACATATACTGGTATGTAAAATGAAATATTGAAATATATTTCATTGAAAAAAACGCGACAACAAAGAAAACTACACGAAGTATTTGTAATAAATTACATTATAATTTAATAGGACGATGGCTAAATGGTAAACCACACGGTTCTGGAAAATTAGAATGGTCTGATGGTCGTACTTATATAGGACAATTTCATAAGGGTGTTCTTCATGGTACTGGAAAAATGGATATTCCAATGCAGGGTGTATATGAAGGCCAGTGGAAAGATGGTCAGCAAAATGGATATGGAACAATGAAGTAAGTTTCACATTTCCTTAAATTTATAATGTTTGTATTAAAGTTAATTGTTTATGAAACAACAAATGTGAATTTTTTTCTGGCATATTTTTGATTCCGTAAATTGTATTCTTGTAAAATTAATTTATATAATATTTTAGATACATCAATGGGGATTTTTATGAAGGATACTTTAAAGATGGATTACCTCATGGTCATGGTGTCAAAAAAGAAGGTCACTTTATGGCATCAGTTGCATCTGTTTATATTGGAGAATGGGCTGCAGGTGTTAAACAAGGCTACGGAATAATGGATGATATTATGACAGGTATAAAAAATAAATATAATATTATCCCGAAAATAAAATAAAATAAATCAGATTATTATCTGATATGATTTTCGGAATGAATTAATTACAATATCGACTTATTCAATGATACTTATTCAATGATATTACAGGTGAAAAATATCTTGGATCGTGGAATAATGGTCTGAAACATGGTAATGGTTTAATTGTGACACTTGATGGCATTTATTATGAAGGAGTTTTTACGCAAGATGTTCTAACGGTGATTATATATTCACGAAAACTTTCTTAATATAAGAAACATTGAAGAGTTATAAATCATATTGATATTGACATTATCTGTTGAAGGGTCATGGAGTAATGGTATTTGAGGATGGTACGCATTACGAAGGCGAATTTAAGTCTGCAGGGATATTTTGTGGAAAAGGTACTTTAACATTCCGAAGTGGTGATAGACTAGAAGGTAATATGAATGGCGCGTGGAATGAGGGTGTCAAAGTTATCGCCACATTGCATATGAATAAAGCGAGTGGAACTGCACAAATCAATTCAAAACCAGCGTAAGTGTTATTTCTCGTTATAATATTAGATATTCTTTTTTTTAATATCAAGTAATAAATTAGCAAAATAATAAATTATTAGAAATTTTATTATATTAATATATAATTTTATTATATTAATATATAATATATTAATATATAATTTCTTATGTTATTTAAGCTTATATTATATTATTGATATTAGATCTTTCGGTAAACTATGCGTATCTGCTGATCAGAAATGGAAAGCCATATTTAAACAATGTTATCAACAACTTGGCATATCCGAGTCTGTCACCAAAAATTCCAGTTACAATGAAAAGTCTATAGAAAAATCTATAGAAACTCAAAGAGTATGGCAGAATGTGGCTAGTATAATAACAAAGTCTCATCAAAGGACATTACAACGAAAAAAATTCTCTGCCAATACTGCCTCAAATATGAAAGAAAGAAATAGCGAAACAATTGATCAATTGGATAAGATACCGTGTTTTGGGCGAGACAAACTCACGAGTCAGACTTACAACGAAGTCCACAAGTATTTAGTGAAAGCTTTCGAAAGTCCGCATCATCCATTGGGCGCCCTTTTGACAGAAGTAGCTGCGGTATATACGGCCACTTATGGTGGAGTGAGAGTGCATCCATTATTACTTAGCCATGCAGTATCAGAACTGCACAGTATTACAACAAGGATATATGAGATTGTGCTTCTTTTATTCCCGGCTTTACCGCGTTGTGGCAAAGAGTATGTTCTTGAAACTGATGGTGAAGAAGAGTATGTATAAAATCCATAAATATTTGAGTTTTTCGGAAAAACTTATACAATTAAGGATTTATTTTTAGGCAAGTTATAAGCGCTGCTGCGATACTTCATCCAATATTACTGCCACGTGTACATTCAGCACTTTTTGTACTATACGCCTTACATAATAAAAAAGAAGATGACGCATATTGGGAGAGATTAATGAAATGGAATAAGCAACCTGACATAACTTTGATGGCCTTTCTTGAAATTGATCAGTAAGTGTACTAGATTTATAAAATAAATAATGTATTAAATTTATAAAATAGAAATAATAGAAATAATAAATGATAGAAAAAATAAATCGTCATCTATAGAAAAACTTGATTTTATTACAATATTATATAATAATTTTTTATTTGTGTGTATATATTTAACACATTTCTAATTATTTATACTTTTGCGAAATTGTAGGAAATTCTGGAAGACTACAAATGTATTAAGCATTACAGACAATTCATTACCATATCAGCATGAACCTTATTTCAGTGATGCCATAGAAACTTTACAGCAACTTAAAACAACTTTTTCACCGTTAGAAAAGCTGTTAGTGGTCAGAAATACATTTGAACAAATGACACAAGTAAGAAAATATGTATAGACTATGATATGAATATGATATGAATATAATTAATTTATAATAATTAAATTATTTATTATTGACTCATATTTATCAATAGGCAGTACAAAAACAATTAGGATCTACATATTTATGGACGATGGATGAACTATTTCCAGTATTTAGTTTTGTTGTAGTGCGCGCTAGTGTATTGCAATTAGGGAGTGAAATACATTTTATTGAAGATTTCATGGAGCCATATTTGCAAAATGGAGAGCTCGGTATTATGTTCACCACTCTTAAGGTAAGATATAATAGAAAATAAAGTAGAGAAAACCGAGGCTTAAAGAATAAAATTAATTTCATTATATAGGCATGTTACTACCAGATATTACAAGAAAAAACAAACATGGGCGATTGAAAGCAAGAATTGAAATTTATATACGATACGATAAGATGGTAAATATGTATAGATACAAAGTATCCATAAAAATAATATTGCATTCATTTAAAAGACATGACAGGATAAAAATAATTTTGCCTGACAGAAAAGTACTATGTATTATAATGAACTAAAGTGAGATACATTGCATTTATGATACAGATTATAGTCCTTGATTACATTAAAATGCTGAAATATGAAAAGAAATAAGAAACGACATGACATATCATTTCATTAGAAAAGGTTTGTCAAAATGTATATAAGTTTACTATTAAAAAATATTTGTCATTAGCTAACTCAGTGTTCTGCAACTAAGAAATGTTTGCATATGAGTCGCACATTAAAAAGTTAAAGTTTGGTACTTCCAATTATCTGTAGTCAAGGATATTGTGCATTGCAAACAGCCGTATGAAGTACACAGCTCAATATTGTGATATAAAAAAATGAAAAGTTACCTTTTCTCTTCCACATACCTGAATTAGAGATTAGCTATATAAAAACGATTATTATTGCGATTATTAATATACTCATCTCTTGTATATTTTTCTTTTTCTTGTAATATTAAATCACAGAAATACTTGCAAATCTTTTTAAATACATATTATTACTTTCTGAATATAATTTATTAAAAATGTAAATATGTCAATTTTAATGAAGTTTATGTTTTTATATAAGCTACACCATGCAAATCACTTTCTTCAGAATTTGTTTGTTAATTGATGAGTTGCATATCCTTAATATATATTTAATATATATATATATATATATATATATATATATATATATATTGTATCATGAATGAACAAAAAAGAAAAAATTGCTCTTTATTAAATAATAAACATTTTTTATAATTGTAAAATAAATAATATTTCCATCTTATAATTTTTGCAGAAATTTAGATATTTGTTTGCTAACATTTATATACATGTGTAGTACACATTGATATATGTATAATGTTAAGAGATAAGATAGTACATATGAATTAATTAATTTAAGTTGTAATAAGAAAGTTTCTAATAATATTAATTTGTTTATTTTAAACTATTTTAAAATATAAATCTATTGTATAATTGTGTGATTGTTAAAAAAAGTTCAACTTAGAAAATATTCATAATTATTATTTTATCATGTGCTATACACATATGCTATACACATGTATATTTCCCGAATATATATTTATTACTTTAATTATATGTATGTGATATTAGTAAACAAAATATTTACTAATAACTATAGCATGTACCTGAAACATATTCTTTATATTAATCCGAAAGAGCTCATTGCATTTATATTTATATTTATTTCTTTTAAATTTTTATATACTTCTATGTTTACATAAGAAAAATCAAAAAATCATAATCATATCAAAGAATAATAACCCAATAATTTGCTTATTTTATTTTATCAATTACAAAAAGTATAGAAAATGATCGTGAAATATTTTATAATCAAGATTTCATTAACATATAATATTACATATTTATCTTTACAAGAATTGTGGACTCTATCGGATTAATATATTAAATATATATAAAAGTACAATAATTATTTACGATGTGCTATACATTTTTATGATATGTTCATGGCAACCAAAATTAAGAAATCAAATTGTTAGTATCAAATAATGATATAAGACATCATTAATAAATATTATAACTTATGTTTTGAAATACTGTGTTTAATTGAGATGGGATTAGAATTTATTGCATAAATCAGTTTTTAAGAAAGATTTGTTATTATAACTATTTTCGCCTAATATGGCAGAAATTACAAATTTCATTTTCAAAAGTTCTATCTAAAATAGTTATTTATTTACATGATAGGATTCTTGAAAAAAATATATAATAGAATATATATTAATATATATTTAATAATACAAACAAAAAATAAAATTATTGATAATATATTGAAGATGTCTTTTATTGTAAGTCACAAAAGGTAAAGTGATTAGTTTCACTTTCACTATAGAATTTGCGATGTATTAGATATACAATGACATTGAAAGCCGATTAAGAGAAAAAAATAACAGCGTAATGTGTTAAATATATCGTATTTTTCAAGTAATGTAATTTATATCATGATTTATATGAAACTCTGAATTTATTTATGAGAACTCTCTATGAGAATTAACTTTATATTTAGCAAAAAATAAGAGATTACACATATAAAATAATGTAAAAGCTGTGCAATATGAATTAATGTGCATGTGTATAGATCTATGTAGTCATATAAGTTAAAATCCAATTTATATATACCTTTTTTTTTTGTAATAAGATATCCCTCCTTTTAGTAGTGTGATACACAGTGTTTGGAAAGCATATATATATAACTATGTACCTATTTCAAATATTAGAAAAGAAATATTTATTAAACATTATTAGCAAATCACATTTTTCATAAAAGATGTTAAAAATAATTTCCACAAATACATAAATAAATCTTAATTCATCTAATCTTATTATCGAAAATCTTAAAAATTCTTTCAGTAATATATCTCTGATAGATAAAAAAACTAATTTGCTAATAATGTTTAATGAATGTTTTTATTAATATTTAAAATAGATATATATAATTATTTTCCTAACACCGTATATATATTACATTTAAATAATTCAGACAATATTCTATTACTTGTAATGAAACAAAAATGTTACACAATAATTATATATAATTGACAGATTACAACTGTTAAATGTTAACAGTTTTTTATTTACAGATATTGTAAAGACAAATATTGAAAAAGTCAAAAGTAAATATATAGACGTAGTACAATATAAAAATAATTTATTTATAAAAATTAATTGTGTGAGAAATGATATCGTGAAAATACATATATATTCTTCTCCTATCAATAAACATTAGTATCATTAATCCTAATCATCATATTCCGGATTATATAAATGTTCTCATACATAAATTTAAAAAAAATATATATATGTTTACAATTGTGTTTCCAGTCTATGCATGTGATGCATGCGTGATCGCGTGGAAAGTGTAAATGTGTAAAGTATAAAATGGTGTTAGTGAGCTGCGCAAGAGTGCAAGAGGAGAAGTGATAGATCCGATTTTCTATATAAAAAGTATAATTTCGAGAGTTTTATTCGTAATATAAATAACGGATTTAAATTTGTTGCAAACAAGAAATATTCGTGAATCCAACGCGCTCTTAAAACGGTTAAAACATTTTTTATTGTGCTCGAAGATGCGATATATAACCTGAATTTGAACGCAAATTAACCTTATATTTAAATTTACACAGAAAATAATTTCTCACAAAATAAGCAAACTTCGCAATATTATCGCATTTGGATAAACGAAGATAATATCCTAAATTGTGAATATTTTTATTAGTAAAACATAATATTTATTTATTTATTTTATCAAAATTGTTAATAATACAATTTTTTTCATGCAGAATCTTCTTGAGAAAAAAGTCCATTATACACAGAAATCATGTCAAAACGTAAGTTTGACGATATTGACGATATACTTGATAAGCAGCCACTTAAAAATTCATTGGATTCCGATGAAGATGATGACGAAATAAACGAAGATGCCTATAATATCATGAACGAGAATGAATTTGAAGGTATTTGAACAAATGTATAATATTATCTAGATAAATCAATATATTTATTATAATTACTTTTTGATATTGTTATAATTCTTATTTTTATTGTCTAATGTGCATACGATGCATATCGATACATTGATTATATCTATCAAATAGGCACAGAAGATGGACCTTCAGCACCAGAAACAAATATAGGATTTACAGCGTTTAATATGAAAGAAGAATTAGAAGAAGGTCACTTTGATAAAGATGGTCATTATCTTTGGAATAAAGAGAAACAAATAAAAGACAATTGGTTGGATAATATTGATTGGGTCCAAGTAAGTATGATAGATAAATGTAGTATATAGTAAATAAATAGATAAATGAATATAATATAGTTTATGTTCTATTTTAAAATTGGCTTTTATTTATACAAAAGTGTAATTTTTTTCTTATTAAAAAATTGTATTATATTTTAAACAATTTTATTTTCTTTAAAAGAAAGAATATATAACAGTGTAATAAAAATAAGACAATATATATTTTTTATCTACACATAAAATATTATATATCTTTCGAAGGTTAAACCTGGTTCCACTACTAATATACAAAAAAGTACTAAATCAAGCGAAAGTCATGGATTGGGAGATAGCGATAGTGATGATGAAGAAGATATTATGTTTGATCCTATTCCATTATATAAACAGATTTTAGAATTTCTTAAACCTGGTGAAACTGTTTCTAAGGCGCTATGCAGACTTGGTAAACACAATTGCAAATATGGAACATGCATATTTAAAATGTTATAAATAAATACAAATTGTCCCAATCCAGGCAAAGGAAAAAAGAAATTAACCACAGCTGAAAGATGGAAAAAGAAAAAGGAATGTAAGATAGATAATGAAGAAGATCCAAATTCTGTCAGCATAATCAAATTAACTGAGCTAGCAAATGAATTATTGACACGTACTGGTAATATGGATATATATCAAGAAAATTACGAAGAAATAAGAAAGAAGGTAATAAATTTTACACATATATGTATATATAATATATTTATTATAAGAATAAATTATAAGAATAATATATTTATTATAAGAAATCACATATTTTGTAGATTGAACGTGCTAATAAACATGCATATCCTTCAAAACAAGAAGCAGAACTTGACATGTATGCTGATGATTTTGATGAAAAGGAGAAAGCAAAACTAGATGATACTAATAATGGTTTGTAATACAACAAATAACGACAAATATTTCACATTATTATTGTTACCTATAATATATAGAGGTATTTTATATAGAGGCATGGAAATATTTTTATATAAGGTTTTTGGTATATACATATATACATATATATACATAATGTACACATATATATTAGATAAGACAACAGAAGCAACTAGTGCAGAAGAAAGTACATCTTTAACAGAAGATATAACATGGGATTTGAAATGGTCGCAAGATGAAAATGCAGAAATACATGGGCCTCATACTACTCAGCAAATGCATACATGGGCGAAAGAAGGATATTTCAAAAAAGGTGCATGGGTCAGAAGAACTGGACAACAGAATCAATTTTATAATGCTGGTAGAGTAGACTTTGAACTTTACCTGTGATACTTCTATATCTAATATACACAAAAATGTCAGTAAATAAATGTTATTTGTCAAAGAAAATTTGACAAATCTTAAAATTTCAGTAGAAGTAGTATGTATAGATACTATTGATATATAACATATATATTGTATATTAATATGTAAAATTTTTACATAAGATAAAAATAATCATTTATTCCACAAATATCTGTACAAATTTACGAAAAAATTCATGATATAAGAATCTATTAGTAAAAGGTAACTAAAATTCTGTTTCTTGTAAAAAAATCCTCACAATACTTAATTATAAAGAAAATATTTTCTTATAATAAAATTGCAAAGTTTTTTTTAGAGAATTTTATATTTTTAATTTTCTAATTTTTTACGTCTAAAAAGAAATATTTATTGAAAAAAATAATTTATGGATTCTAAAACTCAACAAATTTGTGAGAAGTTATTTAACAAATATTTATATATTTTTGATAAATGATTGTTTTTTTGTATTTTTTTTATTCTTTAAAACAACTATAACATTAATACGCAATATGTGAAAATTAGAAAAAAGCTAACAAAAAGGGAACAATAAATTATTTTACAAAACCGAAGTCGCAATACATAATGATAATTAGATCATTTTTCTACAAACCTGAACGTTATCTGGAACAATACTTAATTGGAGAACTATCATTTTGTATATGAAAAATATACAACGCTTGCCACACTTTTCAGTTGATATAAAGCATCTGCTATAGAATATAAATCAACAGAAAACTGACTAACTCGTATTTCAGAAACTTCTTGAATGAAACTTAGTGGTGAATGCTTATATGAAAGCAGAAACATTAAAATTTGACTCAAGGTGAATGTGATATTTTTAAATAGAATTTTATCACTAAAATAAATCTATTTGTATTGTATGATATAACTATGTAGACTAAACTTATCTAGTAGAATGACTTTCTTTAAGATTCTTATATTTATTTTGTACACTTCAAAGATAGTAAATATTTTTTCGAGTAAAAAATAGATTATCTCTTTAAAAATAAAAATTGTAAGATAAATTCTGAAAATATTTTTGAATTTATTATAAAACAAAGTCCCATTCTCTCTCTCTCTCTCTCTCTCTCTCTCTCTCTCTCTCTCATTGTTCCTTGTCCAGATATCTGCATAAATGCAATAATTGCTTCATTTTATATTGTACAGAATAAACAGTGAAAAAGGGAGTTATACATATATTTTGGCTAACACAGATCACGAGGATTGTGCAAGAAAATTATAAAGAAAAGGGTGAATTTGAAAGTGTATGTCTAAATAAAAGACACGCATTAGTGTAATAAATCGCAAATTGAAATTTTTTTTGTGTGTAAATGTGTATGTCAGTAGATAATTGGCACGTGTATTTTTTACTGAATATAATTTTATTAAACGTCTTAAACATTTTTATTAGCAATGTATGAAATTTTTATGTATAATTACTTAAAATATTACTTCAAATATATTCTTCGCGTACACGCAAAAATTGTTCAGACATGAATATCTGAGAGTATACGTGTGCATGCATATATGTATATATATTTATATAGATTTGTATATATTGTATATACAAGGTGTCTTTTCAACTTTTTTTGTATTTATGCGCTGCTGAGAAATTCTTTGATTAATTTTGAGTCAATTTTTTCTTGATCAATATTACTATATTAATAGACATTATTCGCGTCTGTAATTTTTCAATGTTCAATATTAAATGTTTTGGAAAGTTACTTAGACTTTAATTAAAATTCTGTTTGAGTAAAGTCTATTTGGAATGTATTAAAATTCCAGATTTTAACACATATTAGCAAGTCTGAAGTTTAATATGAGAGAATCTTTCATTTTTAATTTAATCGTTTTTAAAAATAAAAATTATTATTTAATATTATATAAATCCTTTGACATTTCTCTCTTTGCTAAGAAAAAAATCAATCTTAAATTAAATTCAAAGAATTATCTCAATATTTTTTTTTCTTCATGCAGTATAATTGTAGATTTTGGGACACCTAGTATATGCGCGTATATTTTCGCAAGTATAAATTCGTAGCTCATTTTGAAAAGTTAGAAGAATTTCTAGCGGAGTGTTAAACGTATAGAAGACCAAAAAGTATCTATATTACATTATGAACTATACGAATCGATCCCTTGGCTACACGAGTCGATCATAATTGAAAGAGTCTAAATATAACTACGTTACTAAAAGTGCGGTGAAACACATGCAATGTACATCCGTTGCTTATCAAATTCAACATATTTCATGCGTTTCATAAATTCATTAATAATCACATGCTTTTAATCAAAATTGCAAGTATTTGCAAGTCCTCTGCAAATTTACACGATGCTGAACGATGAATAAGAATTAAAAAACTATTCTTGAACAATAGCTTTTTTGCTTTTTAAAATATAGTCGTTGTTAATATCAGCAAACAATAATAAAAGATTCAAACGCGTAAATGAAGTAAAATGAATTAAATGTTTGTTATTCCAATTATGAGCCCTT
Source organism: Camponotus fellah (assembly GCA_030586385.1). Lineage (NCBI taxonomy): Eukaryota > Metazoa > Arthropoda > Insecta > Hymenoptera > Formicidae > Camponotus > Camponotus fellah. Next base: position 849,705 of record JAPIVC010000462.1, read on the forward strand.
CAATCAACAATTAATTTAATTTAAATGAAATCACTCAAAGAAATGATGTTACAGCAATTTTCTGAATGAAAAATTAATCAAGACAAATAAATAATTAACAAATACTTTGATACTTTGATCACATATGTTTAGTGCTTAATTAATCTAAATGAGAGATGAAATTTATATTTAAAATGTTAATGAAATTTAGAAAAAAATCCTCTTATGGCGCCTATTCATGTTATAACTAATCCTTGTTTGATTGTGGTACATAGAAAAATTGTTTCTCACAAAAATTATTTAATGATTAATGTTTAATAGGATTAAATTTGTTAGAAAATATTACTAGAATTTACCGCTATAAGTTCCATATCTTATAATGTTATAATAGATGCAAAAAATAGTGATAAATTTTTATTGTGACATCTAGAAATCTATCTATGTCCACAAAACTTTTTTTAAGTGATAACTGATATATACAATTACAGCTTAAATAAATTCATTATAATATTATGAAAAAAATATCTAGATTTAAAAAATTTTTTTCTTAGAGAAAAGCACAAATACAGAATAATAGAAATAGAAATGATAAATTGAAACTAGTTTTTCTGCCAAAAAGACTTTAACTTTTTGATTATTTATTAAAATTGCGAACAAAAAATTATATCGTTAGACATCGTATTGAATTATTTTTAGCTTTAGTATTCAAAACACATTTCACAGTTTCCACACATTTTCACAAAAGAGGGATCATAATTTTTTTTGTAATTGCCCATTTTTCTGATTAGTTAATTAATTAATTAATTATGTTAATTAATATTTCGCAAACAAAAACTGTTATCGTTCAAATTTGCTTACAGAAATATGAGAATACACAAAGCAAGGTGGTGAAGGTACATTGCATTACATTCACGCGTGTCGACGAAACAAGTACTTTGGTCTTTCCCAAGCTGAAAAGGACGCGCAACAGCCGGAGAGAACACAGGGGACGTTCGGACGAGGGCGAAAATAGGGTAAGAACGACACATACGAGAGCGGACAAATTACATGCCGGTTTCATACACGCACGCAAAGGAAAAAGGTAAGATCCCGTAAGAGCTATTCCGTCGGTCTTATCTTTATCGTAGCGAGCACGCTTTACGTGGTATTGCCTTATTCTAGTCTCGCGAATGACCCGTTCGATCGCATGCGAGTTTTCGAGCCGTTGCGAACATCTCGGGGAACAATCGTTATTGCCGTTATATTGTTATGAAATCGGCGCCGTAGAACTTGCACGCATACATACGGGTAGGGGAAACACAAATGAAACGAGCACTCACATATGGACGTTTACGCACGTGAGGGAACGTTACGATTTATTGGCGTCAGAATGGTGCGGACACTTTTCTTTTACTTGTAACTTCTACAGATTTATTTCTCCGTATAAATCAAAGAGATGCGGAGGTATTAATAAAGTCGTTACCAGCATCAAATGTATTACCCACGTATTGTTGATTTATTGGCAAGAAAAAAAAGTTGAAAATTAAAAAGGAGGATCATACAGGAATGTTATATCAACATTTTAATATAATTATGTTACTCTCTCTTCTTCAATTTATACGGGAATAAATTTGTCGAGGTGTATATTTTCCACGTGAGCGTAAAAAGTGTGTCCCAAGACTATTTCGACGCCGACTATACATCCGACATTACACAGGGGTTTGTATGTACATACAAAAATAGCCGCCGAGAGCAGCAGCGGCACGCCTCAAACGCATCGAAGTCCCCAAAGCGAACTTCGAAAAGGGGACACGCGCGCACGGCTCAGAAGAGGAAGAGCAAGGAGAAGGACGTTTGCGAGGTCTCTATCCCTCTCTTAGGGGACAACCCAGCCTCGCTAACCCTTCGCGCGATAAGGCTCTCTCTTTCTCTCTATCTCGCTCGTCTTCCTCTTGGTCGTTCTCCAGACGAGAGATGCACGTAGCATGACTAACTACCATGACTAACGAGTCGGGCGAAGTGCCATCGAGAAATCTTGGCTAACCGAGCGAGAAAGGATAGGCACAGTGAAATATTTTCAGATCTAATATTTCGAGAGGTGCACTATAGGGATGGTATTTTCCCTATTGAGCCCTTGAATTCGTTTATCTTTATATGCCAGATGGTTAGATGGATAGAGTTCGCGCGAAGACGCCAGATGTGATTAAGAATAGTATTTACGAGACAAACTGTAAAAATAGCATCTAACTTGTTCTCATTTCCAATGGTATCTTTCTATTATATGCTTCGAAAATTTAGCCTTTAGGAAGAGATGTGAGATTTTGATCCGCGATGATTATTTAGAGGCTGTAGTATTTATAATTCTGATAAATATGCAAAGCCTTAAAATTTTTGTATGAAACAAATGTAAATGGAAGCCAATGAAAAGATTTTTAGAATATTATAGTCTAAGCAATATGGATGTATCTATCTTTCCCTTGGATATTTGCTTGCTATTTAAGTTTAATCGGGCGATTTAAATGATACAGAGATATATACACGGGGAGAGCGAAAGAAATGGGTGGAGATGAACGCTTAATGTTGGTAATCAAAGTTATAAATTGGATTGGATTTAATCCCCTCTTTCTTAATGTCTAAGTGACAAGTAAACAAAGAGATGTATACTAATGTATTTAATTAGAATTTTAATTTTTTCTAATTTATTGAAATATGAAAAAACAATTCGATATTCAGTTTTTATCAATTGTCTATATATATCAAAATAATTGTCAAAATATAAAGTTATTTATATTATTTTTGTAACATCTAAATTTTATAAATTTAGAGTAAAATTTACACATCATATGTAAGAAAAAAAGTAACGAAAAAAGTCTTATTGAAAATTATATATTACATATAAATATATAATTAGATTTACAAAAATATCTCATACAACATTGCAGCAACATTGCAATATTACTGCAATTTTGCTGCAATATTTTACACTGTATGGGATAGAAAAAAAGTTAAAAATCCATAAATCTTTAGTATCTTTCAACGTGTACACAGATATTCGAAACCAATCATGAAATTCGAATAAAAAGTAGGAGGTTGAGACTTTACGGACTCTGTTTCTCTTTCTTTCTCTCTTTCTCTCGCTTTCTCATTCTTCCCATTCCTCGGTCGGTCCATCGTAAAACTCTTCGCATAATCAAGGAAGAAAAGGCCGCCGACTTTCGAGTTAAACTGTGACGATCGATTGCGCATTCCTCGTCGAAACTTCCAAACTTAGCGAATCGAGATGGATGACCCGTTTCGGCGGAAAACAAGAAGACTCGTAGGCAGCTTGTAGGTCAGTGGATCGCACACGGAAAGCACATTAATGGAGAATTTTCACTCAACGCTTCTGCCAGACCTCTCGCTTAAGGGAAAATGAATCTTTTAGAACGTCAAGAACGAAGCCAGAGAAAGCCAGAGAACGAAGGCGTATCGCTTACGAGGAACATCAAGCCAAAATGTTTCACCTAATCGCATTAAATCTAAACGACCTCGTAAATATGGTTGCGTCAATCTTTCCCTTTTCTCTCTTTTTTTCTCCCTTTTTTCACGCAAACCGAGTACCATCATTTTTTTTAAACGGCTACCCGGTCGTTCGCTGCGCGAATGAACGTTGATGCGAATTGATGGCGATTGCCGACTATCTGGGGAACTGTTTCGCCACGAGAATGGCGGTTTCCATACATTTTTTATGAAACCATCCGCATATCGATTCGAGAACGAGAATTATACGTCTCGTTAAAAGACTATAGTTACGGATCTCACGGAAATTAACTTTCCAACTCTATATATAATATATAAGAAGATTATTTTCAGCGCGCGCAAACAAAATGTACGCGCGAAATGTACTTTTAATTACTCGACTAATAACCGCCCTTGCATAGAAATTCATATTTCACTGTGACGTTATTTAGAAGCAAATAAATTGATAACATTTCATTTATCGATCGAGTTGATACATAAATCACGAACTATCTTTATTATCTTGATCTACAATAAAGCTTATTTGTAAAAAGATAAGCCGTTGAAAAAATATATCGCAACATTCAGAAGCAATATTGTCTCGATGCGTACGCTCTTTGGTCAAAGTTTATCACTTTTCGCTCCAAGATCTTATTCTTCCTAACGAATAAACTGGCGAATTTGCCTAAAAAAGGAGAACGCTCTTAATTTCTCCCTCTAAATTCTGCCGCGTTGGGAAAGTTCGAGCCTGTCGTAGGAAAATGCGATTCAGTAACGAGACTTAATCTCCGGGTGTCGCAAACTACCACTCGCAGAGTTGCCTTACAAGTGGATCCAATTAGAAAGTTTTGCATATTCTGTTAGATTTTATGAAATGCGCGCGCGGTGCGTTTAGAGGCGTGCGCAAAAAACATAGAGATAGGCTCTCAAGATCGCGTAATCGCGGATTCGCGTAACAATTTCCGTCGTCGTACGTGACGTCGGATGGGGACGCACGTAACGCATTATCTTTATCTCGTTGCGCAAGACGGAATCGTTGTTGCGAATCGCAAGTACGAGTCTGTTTCGGTGATTCTCATAACGGAAACGTACGCACTTTATTCGTACTGCATTAAGTATATTTTCGTATTCAAAACGTAACATCTTTCCAAACTTAACATCATAAATTAATAAATAAATATATATATTTTATATATTTTTTTTTGTTTACGTGTGTATTCGCTTATGCATTTTTGTATAAATGTGTGTCTCTTGTAGTCTTTAAATATATTCGGTGTAATGTGCTTACAGAGTAAAGGTCGTAACACATTATTATTGCTTTAATTTACAACACTTCGTACAAGGGATCCTCCCTTTGTCGATCGTAAAAAGAGGGAAAAAAATCAGATTCGCCTCCTATAACGTAATTTGCTCCCTTAAGCGTGTCTCGTGTGGAGGGACGTGTTAACGCAATTTTTAGCAAACAGCTTATCCTTTCTTATCGATAAACGCTCGTACGGTTGCTGAAATTTGCAAAATCTTCAAGTATCTGGATACTCGCTTAATCTATATTCGAGGGTGAAGAGATATTTTACGCGTTTATCCTTCGTAAATATATTAGAATCATTTAATTAAATATAAATATTTCCGGCTCAAGAGTTTTATAGAAGAGTTTTATACATAGCTAATATCAAGATCCGATATCCGTTGTCTTATTATTCAAATAATAAATAATTAATATAAATTTACAAATAATTAAGTAATCGAGCAGAAATATTATTTGGATCCAGATACTCGAATAGTTGGATTCTAAAATGGAACGCTATATTTATCAAGTCTTATAACGCGGTAGTCGGCAATATAATTTAGTTGCAAACCTCGAGCCGGAAAAGCTTCTCAGCCTGGAACGGACTTTTTACAAAGAGTATTAATCTCTAGGTAGCTAGTAATCTCTAAGAGGACCTTTAATCGACTAACACGCGACGCAGCTTTAATTTGATTTGTCACTACGTTTAAACGAGAATCCGACGCGAAATGAACGCTCGCCTGGCAAAATCGGGCCAGTGCATTCGCACTGAGCCAGCGGATTTCAACTCGCAATTCTCGAAAATAAATACGGGTCCTCGTTCTCGTCTCTGCTTCTTTCTCTTCACGGTCCACGGTTCTAACATAACGTACTCTCTTACGTTCCCGCACAATTTACATTCCAAGTCGGATTGTGTTCCCTCAGTGAGAATGCATCCCGGCTCTTTCTCTCGTTCTCCCTCGCTCTCTCACTCTTTCCCTTTCTCTCCCTCCCTCTCTTTCTCTAGCAGCGACGCAACTATCTCGGAAGACATTTCATTTTCACTCATCCACGGTTGCTTCAGTTTGTCCTAGGGGTATAATTTCAGCGGACGCGCCGCAACCAGCCTCGGTTTCTTACGGACAAAACACGGCACATTCGCGCTCGAGTAACAGAATTTCAGGATAATCCGCTTTCCCGACGGCGATGGGATATCGATCATTTTCAAGCGCCAAGTGGAAAGTAATGTCCACCTGCATCGACGCCACCCTCGCGTCTTACCGCGGTACAAAATTGTTCGGAGCAGCGGTGGAACGTCGTTCCCTCCTTCTCTTCTCTCTTTCCCTTATTCTCTCTTTTTCCTCTCGTGTTGGTCGAACGAACATTACTATTGCTCAAACGTTTAACCGTGTATACAACTTGCTGGTCCTCGTATGCGATGAGACGTAGCGTGTACAACAACGATATACCGAAGCGAGCGTTTCGGAGCGATCTCGTAAGTCGCGTAAATTTAACGACCGTGAAGCTCGAATAGTGTAAATCTTCCTTGCGCACCATTCCAGCGATATACTCGCAGTCCTCTCATCACATACGCAGGGCGACGCTCGAGCGATCAAGACGTCGGACGTCGTCGAGGCAGTAATCCCGAGATGTTTTGGACCGTTAAAAGCCCGCGATAAGGAGTTGGTGGCGCATCCGGCTCGCCTTAACGACTAGACTATCCCCGAATTACAGCTACAGCTGGACCCACAACGTCCCCCTCACACAAAGACAACGTGCGGCTTTTCGGAAAGCGGGGGCGGCGGTGGCGGCGGCGGCGACTGATGTGCCGGCTCGTAATCGTAATCGTACTCGTAATCGTAACCGTAGTCCAGCCGCCGTAGAGCGTTCGATCTGGTAGAAGGGCTGCGCGCGCGATAGAGCGATAGCACTTCCGGGGGCTCGTCCCGCAGATCGGTCACGTCCGCCACCGCGTACACCCCTTCCTCCATCGGCCGCTTCCCGAAGGACGAAGGATCGACGACGTCGCGATGCCCGGGCCGGGCGTACCGCGGCGTCTCGTAGATGTTCGTGTCCTGCGACTGCGGGCTACATTCGGTCGCCGATGCAGCCACCGCTGTCTTGCCGCGCGGCGAATCGTACGACATGTCGTCGTTGTTCCTGGCCAACAAGCGGCGACTGTACGACTCGGCGTTCTTGTCCAGCCCGTTGTCGCTTCTACCCACGTAGACCAGGAACTCGGGACGGTTCGGCGCGGCGTACGCCAGCGACGAGCGTCTCTTCCTCTTGGCCCGGGTGAGATGGGCGATCAAGGCGAGCACGGTCGCGGCAGCCGCCAGACAACCGGCGGCCGACAATGACAGATACAAGGGACTCAGGCGACACCGTAGGGAGCCCTCGGGTAGAGCGATCAGCGTCTTGCCGGCGAATTCCTCATCGCTGCAGACGATGTCGGGGGTGTCCAGTTCGAGCTGCGTCTCGTTACGTCGCTCCTCGGCGCGAATCACATTCCACAGCCAGTGGACCGAGCAGTTGCACACGAGAGGATTGCCGCCGACACGCAGGTGCGACAGACCGTCGACTGGAAATTGCGTTGGTTGCAAAGTCGCCAGGCTGCATCGACGTAGCGAGACCCATCTGAGATATCGAGCCCCGTATAAGACACGCACTGGTAGTTCCTTCAATTCTCGATTGCCGTCCATCGAGATGCGCTCGAGATTCACGTTATCGGCGAACGCTCGCGCGTTCACGCTCGCGATCATGCAGTCGTTCAGTTCCAAGTTCCTCAACTCGAAGAGGTTGCGAAAGGCTACGGCCTCTAAGGACCCGAGAGGATTCGTGCTTAAAACGAGGCTCGTCAGAACGCTCAGTCTGGCCAAGGCGGCCGTAGGCACGGACGTTAGATTGTTCCCGGATAAATCTAGATACAAGAGATCCGGCAGACGATCGAAGGCGACGTCGGCGATGCCTCGAATAACGTTGTTGGATAAATTTAGAGAGATCAGCGATGGTAATGACGGCAAGGAGTCTCGATCGAGTTCCAATATTAAATTGTACGACATATCTATTCGTTCCAAACTTGGCGCTAACGCCAGATTATTCGTCGGTATTTCCAATAGCGAATTTTCGCTTAGGATCAATGTTCGTATCTTATGCAGGTTCGTCAGCAGATCGTCAGGCAGACTCGTAATCGAATTGTCGCTCAGATTCAACACTTCCAGCTCGCTGGTGTACTTGAACGCCTGCTCATCCATGTGCGAGATGTTGTTGCCGGCCAAATTTAATTCCTTCAGGGATGTAAGTCCTCGCAGAGCGTTCTTCGCGAGCGTGTGAATCGCGTTGTTGCTGACGTTTAGCGCAAGCAAGTTTTGTTGCAGACCGAAATTCTCCTGGCCCAATGTGTGGATGAGATTCGAGCTGAGATCGAGGCTCTCGAGATTCCCGTAAAAACCGAAGCTGAGATGCACGCTGGTAACGCGATTCTTGGAGAGATCCAAGTGATGAATCTCCGGGTTCAATTGGATCGGCACGACCTCGAGATCGGCGTACGCGCAAGAGGTGCGTAGACTTTCGTCGTCGCACCGACATCGCGCCGGACAGATGCCACTAGCCACAGCTGTCATCACGACGACCATCGCTATCGCGATCGGCAGCGTCGACGGCGACGACGGTCCACGTGATGCCATTCCATATGAGCTTCTTGCGGACTGGAACTACCCTGCACAATAAAATAACAAAATTAATAATTATTCAAATCAAATTCTCAACGTTAAAAAGTAATTAAATATTAATAATTAAAATATTAAAAATTAATAATTATTATTACATTAATTATCCGTGAATATAGTGTTAGCAATAATAGTATTAAAAATATGGAATAAATACGTGATAATTATAGAAATCAAGAATGTCACTTGCAAGACAAAACTATCACGGAGATAAATTTTTGAAGAGTTGAAATTAAATAAATAATAAGAGGCAATTATTTGGCTTAAAACTTACATTCTCGATAATTTTTAATTATTTTTAATTTGAAAAAATATTGATATAAAAAGATATGCATGTAATATTTTATAGTAAAAAGAATTTTATAGTTGAAAAAGATAAGATTAACTTGCAATTCGTCAAATAATTGTTTGTTTTTTGATTCAAACAAAATACGATTACATCACAAGAGCTGCTTTATTAATCGTTGCAACATAAATCCGTCTGAATATTACGTGATTTATTTATTATACATATATTCATATGTTATGAAATCACATGCGCCTCGAAGTGCGATAGAAAATTACTTCATTGCTCGGTTCCAATTATCTCTTTAATGACCGACTGTTTAATGATATTAACAGCATGTTAATTCAACATTTCAAAATATCAGAAATATTCTTCAACAAAGTGATGTAGTACTATCATTACAATTAATTAGGTCACATGATAATGTGAAATGATAATTACTTGACGCGTGTAAACATTTTTAAAAAGGCATAAATATAAAACAGAAAATATCTTGAAACATTGATACAGTTTCACTCGCGATTTCAATCAATTAGAAAATATGTATTACATCCTATTGTATCGTATTTGCCACGCAAAGGCACGAAAATATATTCTTCGCGTTTTATACGATATATATATATATATATATATATATATATATATAATAACGTGCGTGATTATACGAACGATATTTCTACGCTATGCAGCTGCAGTTTCAAATAAAATCCTCCGTTAGCTGAAAGACCTTTGTGAGCTGGATAACTCGCGAAAGCGTAACTGCCTTTTACGTTCACCGGTTTGCTACACAAGCTCGATGCAAGTTTATTTACGGACACCTGCACATTCATTCGTGTTCAGATTTCGCGCTGCTTGCATCTCCTCCCGGGATATGTACGACATGGCGCAGTTTGTATGTCAACTTTTTTAATGCCTATGGAGGGTAAATAACGCCACCCACTCATGACAAAAAGAGAAATGACAAACCGGCTTCGAAAGAGAAGTGGATATTAATTTTGCGTCTCTGCTTCGGCTAAATTTACTGCGTCCGGTTAATTAAATCGAAGAATTTCATCCGATTTTTTAGCGTGTCTTGATATGCGAGATAATCTGTTTCTGATGTCGGAGCGATTAAATTAATTAGTGCAAATCAGTACAAATTGTTTCTAGAAATATGTTCATATATATATATGTATATAATGAAAATTTTTTTATAAGAAATAATTAATGTGGCACTAATTAAAGAGAAAAGATCGTGTATCGATTCATATTCAAATAATGAAACTCAAGATAATATTGGAAAATACTAAAACATCTTTCAATAATAAATCGTCTTACAGATATATTAGGAATAATATTTATTTACTTGACAGGTTTCACAAATTTCTTATAAACCTTTTAATTTTTTTATAAATTTTCACACGTCATATGTATATATATATATATATATATATATATCGCTCGAAAATACATCAACCATATTACAGAAAAATATCGCAATGTTACATTTATATCTAGAGCTTTACTTTCCTTAAAAAGAAAAACTCGTAGAAGCTATAAAACAACTTTATTATATTTTTACTATATTTTAACAATATTTTTTCACATCACTTTAGCAGCGTATTTCTCTTACAGTATCTTTAGACGAGGAAATATAATGGAATCACCCTACAGAGCCTTCAAAGAAAGTTGGAGGAAACAAGAAAACGATACGTTTGCCAACGCGGCGCGTCTATTTCTTAGAGCATGGTGCATCCTTCCTTGGTAAATTTATCCATAAAACAAGCAATTCGACGAGTTGCTGTTCGTATTTCACGTGAAAGCACAACGTACTTGGTCTATTGCGATAGAATTAAGACTTGGGAAATTTACTAGGCGACAAGATAAACAATGCTCGAGCCATTAATATTTCGTTAAAACTCACGTAGAAGACATTGTATTTCCGTTTCGAGAAAATTCTCGTTTCGAAAAATATTTTTAATAAAAGTAAAAAAAAAACGATAAATGCACACAAGTAACCTTTCTGCAAACATAACTAATTCGTGCAATTAAGCGCGGAATATTTTTAAATAAATCAATGATAGTTAAACATTGAAAACATTTTTTACAACAATCTTTAAAATAATCATTATTTTATTCTTAAATGCCATTATAATATTCTTGAAACAAAAACGAGAAATTTAATGCATTTGTAATCGACTTTGAAATCCTGGTTTAATATACGCATAGCTCGGGCTCGCGATTGAAAATCGATACTAGATTAGCCCGTCAAATTAACCGCGATTGCCTCATATAATCAGCCTTGTAATCGAACACAAAAGCACCTTGTACGCGGAAAACATGTTTCCCCGAGAGGTAGGTCGAAAACATTACGTTACAATGCAATCGTTGCATTTTACTCTGTGCCAAAACGCATAATCGAAACGCAAACGTATCAAGCGGATAGATATTACGCACTGCGCCAACGATAATTTCAATTCTATGGCGAGATATCTCTGCCAAGTTTTCTCCTCGATATGTCCAGAAATTCCCCAATATCCTCGTTTCGGTAAGTGCTGCCTGTGCCAGTAATTTTTCACGTCTCTTTTTCTGCGCTCTGCCGGGGAATAACAAATGGCGCTGATCTCACTGTCATGTATAATGCACAGATTTACAGCATCCCGCTATCTGACACAGCTATATGTCCAAAGCCGCCGCCCTCGCTACTCCCTCTCAGGGCCGCGCCATCGCAAAAAAAAAAAAAATGTGCCGCGGATGTTAACATCCGCGGCAAGTAATATCCCGTATGGCACCGCGCATCATTTTCTCCGGGAAATCGGGCGCCCCCTCTCTTTTTTTTTCTACCCCCTAACGGACGCGCCGTGACGGGGATGTTTTTCGGCTCCCGGAATATCGCCGTGAGGAAGAAAGTTGCGAAGAGGGTGAAACGAGATCGGCACGAGAGGCAGGGGAGAGATGCGGTTGAAGGAAGTTGATTGCGCGGGGAAATTCTAGGAGGATATCTTGCCCCGCGGTAAAAGCTGACATCGCTCTGATAAACAAGGCTTGTCTACGACCGTCGGGATGATAAGAGTAAAGCTCGGGAATTAGCCCAAGTATCGCAACTTGGTATCTAGGTCAGCGGAAAGTTTTTATTTCGCTCTCTGGCAACTCGTTAAGGATTTACATTTACCAGACTAACTACGTATAATCTAGTTTTGTGCATCGCAAGTTTCGTGTAAGCTTCAACGGACGATTAAGTACCCGAACGAGGCTATTCTATTAGTAATGTACTGCATAGCGATGGAATATTTAGTGCAATATCAAAGATCAAAGTAATTGTTTCTACAGAGCATCCATCGCCGCAGAATACTCAGCGTGAAGGTGATCTTGTTGCGGTAAAATAGTATCACGTTAGGTCAATTGACTGTATGCGAAAGAGAGAAAAAAGAGAAAAAGAGAGAAAAAATAGTAAAAAAAAAAAAGAATGAACTGATTACTCGAAGATGTGATTCTTATTTAGAGATCTGTATTCATTGTTTAAAGATTATAAATAATTATAGTTGATGAATTTGTACGAGATAAGATCTTTGCGATGAAGTCTTTTGGATTGATAATAAATTTGTACCATTTCCCCGAGATTGAGCAAATAAATTTAATTATCTTAAATTATTATAATCTCATGCGCGCGTACAAACAGTTTATAACGGTTTATTATATCCAGACATAATTTTGTAGCGCGTGTATCATTATCATTGAGATTTTATTACGCTGTAATTTATACGCGCTACGTGATATTTTCGCACAAAGAATTCATAAATAATATCGTACATAATTTGCCCAATATGTTTACATGTTTATAACGAGCTTGTATTACACGATCACAGGGTGAGCGGAATTAAAAACGTTACATTACGATATACATTATAGCGAGATATTTCCCGTCCGATAAATTATGCCGCGAGCAATTCCCGGCTGAAAAATTAATAGAGACTGAAGCGCGCACAGTTTAATTCTAGATCGTTGAAGAAGCGCCAGGATTCTCAAGATAGCCGAGTTAGATTGCCCCGTTTATCGGCTAAAGGGAACGTAAATAATAAATAAGACGATGCTCCCCCTCGTCGCGACAGACGACGAAATTTGCCCGGACATGCATAATACATGTGGAAATGGCATCGAGCGTGGCAGCTAGGCCGCCAGTGGCTTCTTGTCTATAATAGAATCTGCGCCGTTTGCCCGATTCTATGGCGCATAAAGCAAAGAAGTCTCGGATAACGTATAACGGGCCGTCGAGTCGTTCAATTTACAGAATCCTCGAGAACTCTCGTCTCGTTTCGAGCTCAAAAACTGCGAATTGAAGACAAGCCAAAGTCGTACCAAACTTGGTTAACCACCGAATGAACGCTCCAACTTACGAATCTCTCTCTCGAGCGAGCGAGCGAGCGAGGAGCACGAATCACGCGCGAACTATAATTTTAGAATTTACACGTATCGTTCTCTAATATGTGTCACGCCGCAAAGATAATGCAATTGGCAAATCATGTAGCGTACGTGAGATAAGACGGAATATATCCTTGTCGAATACAGTTATCAGTTATCGTAGAGAAAAGGGTCTTACCCCTTTGAGAAATAATGTTTAAAATCCTATATAAGAAGAAACAAATTAATTTTTATCCGTTCATTATTAAGCTCATGATGAGTTTAAACTTGACAAAGCAGACAAATTAAGTCACACGTTTATCGCAAGATCCGTGGAGAAATTTTTAAATGCGCAACATTTCTCTCCTACATCCCATCCCATTTGAATAAAAAGCGACGACATTGCGGGACTGCGTATAATTAATTTCGTTTTGCACCAAACGGGCACGACACTGTGCACAACAGCGAGGACAACAGCGGTAGGAGTTATCTGACGTTATAAATATTCGAGAACGGTAATTAAAAGCGTGCCCTGAGGGTACAGTAGGAGATCAAACGTCGTTAATATCGTCGACGTTAATTCTACGCGCGTTGGTATCCCGGAATTAAACTAAGCTACGTTCTAAACGAATCGCACGAATCGCTGCATTGAAATGCTAATTCAATTAATACTTCGGGGTTAAAAACTTGGCGGCACCACACGTGCGGGCGTCGGGCCCGAAACGACTAATTGGATTAGCATATTAATGCGCGAAATCGGAAAATTCGTTAAGCCAAAAGTTTGCTCTAGCCTAGCCGAGTCTCTCGCCTCGGCCTTAATGAATAGTCCTCTACCTCGGGGCGCACGATGCAGTTGCCGTATAAATTAACCGGCGAACAGCGGGGGCTGGACCCACATACACACCCCTCCTGTTTAATTTATGCATTTCTTGACCCGTATCAGCGGACTCGGTTTCCTACCTGTTGGTCCGCGCCTGGCCTACCACCTGTTCGAAAGGGATTCTCCTCCTTCCCTGCTTCTTTCTTTCTTTTTTCTTTCTACAAAGAGGGACCAGAAAATGCCTGGGCTTTTATGTTACTTCATAATTGGAAATCTTTGGCGCATTTGTTATATTCGGAACTCGTTCGAAGAAACGACGCTTACAAATTTAACGCCGTTTAACGATACCGGGAAGGCATTAATTTTTGTTCAACCGCGCGCGCCCACCTTTCCCTTAATTAACTCCGGAACAGCTGCATGATCGGATCCGTTTCGTATCGCATCGAAAGATCGGCAACCTCTTCATAGACGGTAACGGCCACTTAAGACAGCTGGCTGGCTAATCAATGTCGAACCGAATATTCTACGCAAGGGAGGAAGTTTGAACAATCGATGCCGATAGTGCGATGATCAGGAATGGACGTCACGAAATTTAACAATTTACAGATGGAGGATCCGTTTAACCGTCTGTAAAATGTTACCTAGCTTTCATGGAGAAATTTTCCCTCGCTTGGAAACCGCGCGCTCAGTCTTTCCTCCTCTTTTGTAACGAAAAATTATGCAAATTGAAGGAAAGATTCGTTTCTCGCGTGTTCGAGCGAGGGAGTCTTCAGCGAAAGGGTTCGAACAGAGTTATTTCCATAGTACGTAGAGGATTAATGCAGTGGTTACTAGCGTCCGGTTCGTATTCCAGCGAGAGGGATGGCACTCGATCGGTCATCGAGCACGTCGAAACGATTTTAACCCTCCCGGTCTTCTCGGGGCGCGCGGCTGAAGTCCGCGTATCCGCTCGAGTAAAATATTGCTTCACACGGAGGTCGCGGCGACGTAGAAAGGAGAGAGGAAGGAAAACGGGGGCTTGAAAGGGGAAAGAGAAAGAGGACTCACTCGGTTGGGTACAACCAGGCTACGAGGGAAGCGAGTGGGAAAAAGCCCTCTGCAATTGCAATCCGGACAAATATCCGGAGTCGAGATGAACGACGAACAAAGAGAGAGACGGAGAAGGAGAAAAGATGAAAGAGGGGGAGAGACAGAGGGAAAGAAAAGGGCGGAGAGAGAAAGGAGGGAGAGAAACAGAGAGAGAGGGGAGAGAGAGGGTGAGATTCTGGTAGCGGAGAAATTGTTCGGGCTACTGCGAAACGAAACGAAACGAAACGCTTCTCCTATATATATGCGGTAGTCGATAAACCGCGCCTGCGTAGCTCAAACACACAGAGGCTACCCTCCGTCGTAGCACGACGACGGCTTTAGAGGGCACGCATACCTCCGCTCGACGTTCTCGTGGACGCGCGCGAGCGCAGGGGTGTGGATTAAAGATATTAAAGATACCCAGACCCCGTTCCGTCCCGTCATATTTCCGTCTCGGTCATATGTAAACCGACATTCGAGGTCGCACCGTTTCTTTCCTCCCTCTTTCGTCGTCCTGTCTCACTTTCTACGTCTCAAAACACGTTTTCGGTCGCGTCTCTCTCTCTCTCTTTTTTCCCTCCCTTTCGTTCTTTTCTTCTTCCTTTTGTCATTTCACCCACGGCGATGTTTCCGCCGCGCTAAAAAAAGATTCGGATTTCTAAAGTTAAATCGCTCGCACGGGTTTCCACTTTCGAGGAGACGCGAGATATAGAGAGGTCGAGGCTCGGAAACAGTGTCATTAGGATTGCGGCGTGCGCGTGTATCTTGATATTGCATCTACGTTTACACCTACATAGATCGTTAGATCTCGACATTATCCGCTTTACCTCGCGCCACTTTCATCGCGCTCGGTTCATCAGTTACACCCTCCCCCCGTTCTCTTGCTCCTTTTTTTAAATAAATATTACGAGCGCCGCGCGGAATGCTCGGTTCGTTAGTTACTGCTACTCCTTCCCTCCTAGAAAAAAAGAGGTAAACGTCGGCTAAATCGCACGGCACGTTAAACGACGCTTCTTCATCGGGTCTTGCGATTGTTCCAAATTTAAAAGAGCGAGGGTTAGTGGGGTTGCGGAAATCGCCCTGACGATATACGCCAGCACGACACGTCGTTCCGATTCCGCCATCAAAGATATTGAAATATTCTCAGACTCGGGTCGCACTTACATACACATATATCTCTCGATCGTATCCGCGAACGAATACGTAGTCGCGACCATCGTCCTAGTCGTCGTCGTCGTCGTCGTCTTATTTCAACATTCCTCGCTTTCAGCGATCGCGTTTCTCATAAAATCCCCCCGGGCTTCATAAAAATCGTCTGCCGATAAATCACGAATGAAATTCTACGGACGTGTATAATACACACACGCACACAGTTTATATATGTGTGGACGTTGCTCTGATCCGCGAGCGATTTGTTCGGTGCGCACAGCTTTGAGCGAATTACGGTCGACAGAGAGAATTAATCGTTTAAGTCTCTCTTTCTCTTTCGCTCTCTCTCTCTCTTTCTCTCTCTTTTGGTGCTGTCAACGCAGTATCTCTATGAATTTCATATCCATGCGTTTCCACATGCAACGGAGATATAAAAATAACTAAACCGCACTCATCTACACGCACATTTTTCAGTCGTGTGACGTCTGGTATTGCATACCTCAAACTGGCGAAGAAATCTCTTATCCTCAAATTATCTATAACATATGGAATTATCTATTATATATCAGTAACTATCAGCTTTAAAGGAGAAAAACAGAATTTAATTTTTCAATATTGCGATTAATTAATTAATTGATTTAATATATGTCATTGATTTCTCTCTACTTTACTTTTATTCCTAAAAAATTATATTTGGCATTCATATACTTGATAAATTATTCTAAATTTTCGTTTAAAATTTATACACTTTCTGCAAAATTCACATATTAATGATCGGTACTGTATAGTTTAACTTATATATTACGGTTAACATGTAATTAACCTTAGGAAAATCCAATACAATTCTTCACGTGTTTGTAAGGCATGTATGTTTCTTGTAATATTTTTCTAATTATTCCAAGTTTCTTAACGAATTTAGAGTTTTTCTTCTTAAGGGATGGCCTTATTCTTGTTTTTATCAAGATGAAATTTCTTGAAATAATCAAGCCTAAAAAAATATGAAAACTCTGTTTAAAATTTACAATAAAATTTTAAATCAGACAAAATTGTGTTAACTACATGTTTGATATCGGAATACTGAATAATTAAAATATTCAATTGACATCTCTTATCAATTTTTAACTTTTAATGAAAGAAAATAAATTGCAAAAAATTGATCTGATAATGTATTGAGAGAAAAATGGTTTCTGGACTGGCGTGTCTCTGTTGTATGTCTAAATAGAACGAATAATAATAAAACATTATTGTGTGTTGAATAAACCTTCGCCAAAGAGATATCGACGCGACATAGCAAGTCAATCACGAAATCTGTAGATGAGAGTTCGATAGTTCTAATTTACGATATGTGAAATATGAATATCAATGCATTGGATACGTCAACGCCCGGGCTATGTATCCTCGCATTCCATATTTCGATGGCGCGTAGAAATGTCGGTCAGACATATTAAAATATCCCATCTGTGCTTCTCTGCTGTTCTACAGCGATAACTATCGGTTATTTCCTCCACCTGTCTCTCATCCAGACTCGCTATTTATTTCAATTGCAAAAGTAGTTGAGATTCGTTCTATTTTGCAACTCAAATTTTGAAACAAGAATTATTAAAATATATTCACTTTCCTCTGCCTCAGTTACTCTTGTAATAATTAAAAATGTTATTATATTTTAATAATGTTTTTTGCGAAGCAAGGCGTAAGAAAACACAGCGTTTTCCAATAATTCAATAATTTTTGCTCATGTTTTAAAATAAAATATTTGAAATATATGTGTTCAATGCATATATATATTATATACGTTTTAATTTATTCACGTTCCTAGTATAACCATATTTAACAGACAAGATAATAACCACGCCTAGCTTCGAAACGAAGAGCATAGTGACGTAGTCAGACTAACAATATTAAGCTTGTTTAGTCGTTCGTTCCAGTACGACGGCCAGCCACTTCCCTTCCTGTCCTTTCTCTGCCACGTTTCCGGTTTTCCAGAGAGTAACGACCTACTCTCGTGCTTACGGCTTTTCCACGCAGGATTATGACGTTACCTGACAAGGAGACACCCAAGATCCAATTACAATTGCGTATCGAGAAGGATAGATTCGTCAAAATAATAATCTTGATGTCATAGCAGCTCGTCGTAAATATCACATACTCATCCCCCAGAGTAAACGCGCAGGTTAACATTGTTCAATTACATAATCCGACCCTCGTAACGGGATGATCGATCAAATCCAGGCAATTAGCCCATTTCTTTCTCGCTTCCTGTCTGCTTTCCTGTTTGTCGAAAATGCGGTTCTCTTCTCATTCAACGCGGATTTCCTCCTTCTTACAATGGACGACACGTGAAAGGGAAGATTCGATGGCTCAAATGACGGCGCACCTTGAGCCGGCAGCTTGCGGTCACGATGATCCGCAACGATTATTTTTCACGCCGCCTCAGGCCGCAGCTTCTCACGCGGTCTTCCTCCCCTTCGTGAATGATCTTTTCATTATCGTACGCTCGCGTTTGCAGAACGGACGAGAGAACGCGTAGACGCGTACGATTTTGATCAGCAGAGATACCATTAATTATCGGAGCAAATTGCTCCGATTCCTTCATCTCTTCCTTCGATTCCGCCGAGTTAATATTTGCCGTTGTAAGTAATCATATTGACCCTCGGCGAAGTGTGCTTGCTGCGATTCAATTGTTGTGGTTTCACTCAATTATTACGACGGATGGTCCGAGACAAAAGAAATCCTCCTCAAGTGGGCTTCCTGAACCGCGATCTACCACCTAAAGGAGGAAAGGGAGCCATAAACAAAGGCGACCGGCAAACAATGCCAGCTACAAGAGCAAACACGACATCCGCCTTTCACAGAGCGCCGCGCATAAAACTGAAGTGCAAGGTACAAGTTCACAAGAGAAAAGAGACAGCTCTTCTCTCCCTTCGCTCTCTCCTCTCCCCCCCTTCCTCCTCCCCCTCCGGCCTCCTCTTTCCACCGAACTCGGCAAAACTTAAGTCGCGAGGGGGATGTGTAGCTGCGGGAAGTAACGGTGCGCAGAGCCACCCTAGCGTTTAGCGTATGTGTACGTTTTATACGGCAAGTTTCGCTATAAATCACCCCGATTCGCCGGCTAAGTGTGCACGCGGCGAACTACTTCGTAACCAGATAAGTGGTTACCGGAGAATCTGTCGTGTTCTGTAAACGGCAGATTGTAACACACACACACACACACACACAATAATATTGCCAATTTATCGATATTAACAAGTAATCTCCCTTTCACTCTTGTTACGCGCAGAAATACAAATAACGCAATCAAGCATCTCGCGTACCACGCGAGATTCAATCTAATTTTCTCGCTTCCAAGGTAGAAACTACTACTATTATTACTATTATTATCTCTGACACTTCGCAAGAGATTCGAATGCATTTTGGGTGACATCTAAGCGACGCTGTCCATTGTGCCCCTCTTTCTACTAAATGAGTTAGTTCACCCAAAGGACACCCTTAATCTTCAAATCTCATTCCATTATCGCTGGAATAATAATTACTTCCCGAGAGTAATTGTCAGTGTAAAGAGAAAGGATAAGTATTTCATGAAAAATATTGGAATAGTGTCGTATCATCGTTTCAGCAACTTATTATTTACAATTGATTAAAATTTACTTCTTTTGTAGATTACGAGGGAATGGAAACGTCAAACTCGGAGAAACTCCGTTTCTTTAGTATCTCATCGACCGACGCATTAAAATATCGCCCTCTTGCGTTATCGAGACACTCTTCCGCCTGTGAATGACATGCATGAAAAGTAATACAAATTCGATAAGTCGCCACAGGCACTCTACGGGTGAAAATGGAAAGCGCACATCGGGCGAATTTCCCTCGCAATTCCGCGCGCTCTTTGTCGGAACCGGGGTGGCTTTTGCATTTCTAATGTTTTTTCGGATAGAAAATCGACACACACGCTCGTCGAGGGCCGCGTTGGGAAGGACGGACTTTAAAGAAGCGATGAAACAGCTGCAGCCACCTCGAAGGAACGGTTTGATGTAGGGATAAAGCGGTTAGCCGGCAACCTCCCTGCCTCTTTCTCGCTGCCAAAACGGTGGGAGATGGGTATCTCTGAAAATAGGATTGGTGCTCGGCACGCATTGTGCCGAGAGGACAGTGTCTCTCCACCTCCGTCTATGCTACCGCTCCTTCTCGCCTTATATTTATAGCTTTCGTCTTTTCCACCGTCGTTCGCGCGCTTAATTCGACCGCTTCGTAGAATACGCTTTTCTTCTGGGAGCTGGAAGGAAAGTAATCCGACGAGTATGCACGGACCTGGCATGTGCACCAGGAGCGCCAGGTGTGTCCTGATTTATCACGACTGCTGGAAGTTGACTGGAGGACGAGCGGGAGGACGACGGGTGTTGCAGGACTGGCGCGCTGGATCTCTATCCGATCGTCTCGTGGCTTATTAAAATTTCTGACGGTGCATCCCGGTGCAACGTATCTGACAGCGATGTCGATTGTATAATATATACAAGCGCGTACTTTCCATGTCGAGTTTTTTACGGCTTCGTTTATTAGACTCTTTCAATCCTTCTCTCTCTTTTTCTCTCTCTCTCTCTCTACTTTTTTTCTCTTGGAGATATTCGTGTAGGCGTGACGCACGAATAGATTGACGAACATGTTGTACGAACGAGCTCGACGGAAAACACGGCAAGCCGAGCGCTCTTCTCTCGGCGAGACGATGTAAATATCTATAATTCCCGCGTCATTCACGCCGCGTAAGCTTTATGGACCGCTTTATTATTGGAGAGTGGCTCTCTCGCCTCTTGCGCGTTTATTGTACGCTGGAAAAGCTTGAAACGGGGAGTAGGAGAAATGTCCAAGGGGGAGAATGTACGTGCGTAAAGGTTTAATATCTTTCCTGCATATCAGAATTTACGATTGGATTTGACATAAGCCCCGCGTAGCGAGTAAGCAAGATTTACAGTATACTTAATGACTCGCATGCTCGCAAGCGCGCACACACGATTCTGGATCGGCATGCTCGCTGTTTTTGTGAGGCTGCGCGTCTAACACGGTTCAGATGTTCCCACGCTAGGCAAGCAGGTGTTGTGGTGAAACCGACGATTAATTATCCGCATCCCATTTAATAGTACGGACGGGTCGATTAATCACGGTACGGCGACTGTTATAACCAATAAAAAGTTTCGTATGCGATCCCGGGAATGCGATCCAAAACCTTTAAATTGATTTTTGATCGATTATTGCTCTGGTATTCAGAGAAAATATTCAAAATAGAATCAGCTCGTGTCAGAATGCTTTTTACATTCGATTTGTACTATTCTAGTTGAATAAATAAATTTGTTTTCGCACTAATAAAAGTGAAAAAATAGAGATTCTCTCTTCTTTTTTTCTCTTTTTTTCTCTCTTATTCTATCTTTGATATATTTTTAAATAATCGAATAATCTCCATATATAGTTTTTATTTGTATATTTTGGTAATATTTTCTCAATAAAATTGCTACAGTATTTAAAATCCGAAGAAAATTATTTTATGAATATATTCATCATATATATATTTATAACGTGTATATATATATATATATAAAACGTATACGTAATTTATGTAGCCTAAAATATCAATTGCTTGAATAGATATTTTGAGAAAAATCATAAATTATGCAATAGCGATGTATTTTTATAACTACCATAAATTCGTTAAAATTCACATTCCAAGTTTTTTCTCAATAATATACATTATGTTATAAATATTGAGGGAGAAAGATAGAAATATTAGAACTTAACCAAGTAAAATTCAACAAATTGGATAAAACCAGTATTTTATGCGAATAAGTAATTAACCGCCATATTTTTTCATTTATAAATCCCTAGTCGTTGAACAGCCGGTTAAAAAGAAAAAGTAACTCCCGAAGGAACTGCGTCAAAATTTAATACCACTGAGAAACGTACGTGCTAACGCTTACTTAATACCTGTTCCACAATATAAGCCGACGTTATTAAGCTTCGAGAATATTTCGGAACACTTCCCCAGAAAAATAACAACATTCGATGAAATGAGAAGGGTGCATTTCATTACAAACTCGTCCGACAACGGCTCGATCTCATTGGGATTAGGAGTATCGGAGAATTAATTATGAAGGCCAAAGCCATGGACGAGGAAAAAGTACCGTAATATGTTTACTGGGGAAGACGTGGGAGATTTAATTTGTTTAACAACTTTCGGGAAAAAAATGATTCTCAATTACATGCTCGTTATTGACTTTTACGAGTCAGTTTTCGTATATCACTTAGCAAAAACATTTTTCCTGTTTCAACAATAAACTTAAATATTTATAATACTCAACACCCTCCCTCTCTCGTTCTTTCTCATACATATATGAAAAATGCACACATGCATATATACATTACATATATGCATTATATAGTATTATTATCACATAATATCATCTATATTTAGTTATCTTCTTATAAAAAAATCGAAAAAATAAAACATCTTATTATATTTCTATAATTTTAATATATTAAATAATATTTATTACTTAATCATATATCTTCTATATCTCTTCTTTCATAATATAAAAATTATACAATAAACAAAATGTATGTTTCTATTCAATTTTAAAGCAATATATAACATATAATACTATGTAATAATAAATACCGATTAAAAATGAAACATTCTGAATTCATAAAGATTAGTAACAATTCAAATTAATCTTGATTCAATATTTTTAATTCAGTTCCATTTTTTTGAATCAAAAGTACAAGAATAAAGAAGTCGTAGGAAAACTTAATGAAAAGATTCTTTCTGAAAAAAGCTAAATAGCCTTTCAAGAATAAGAGCACATAATGACCTTAAAGGCCATTCACTTGCAGCTTCTACCGACACGCTGAACGTTTAATGAAAGATTTATTTTATTGTGTGTTTCGTAAACTTGTGTAACTAGCTAAGCTTTCTTCCGTAAATCAACGCAACGCGAGTCTATAAAAGCATCGTGTAAACACGGGACAATTTAACGCGAGTCGATAAAGCCCTATTTTAAGGGCAACGCGCGCCAAGGAAAATGCATATTTAATCAGTCTACCGGATGCGATAACGTAAAACGGTATATGTACATATATATACACACATATGTACACATGTGTATGTGCCGGAGTATAACCGGTAAACAGCTGACCCGAGAAAATCCGTGAACCAGGAACGCCGCTTCGGCAAGCATCGAATTTCCAGCTGACTTATCGCACGAAAACGCGTGTGACTCATGGTCGACGTATCGTATCGTATTTTAGGGGGTAAGTTTGAGGAAGGAGCGAGAGGGCACGAGTGGGTGGATACTTACACCGAGCGACGCAAAGTGTCAGTGAGTTTCCTCGGACTTGTGCACATCGACCCGATACACCCGAGCGAATTTTTGCCACGCACTCGTCAGATTCACCCCGTGAGACCCCCGCGGTCTGGGGTTCCACCGATGAACTTGTCCAGTGATAGATACCCGCCGATACGATCAGGCGGAACACGCACGTCCCATAGCGCACTCGGCCCGAGCCGAACTAATGAGATTCTCTCGAATCACCGGATCGCCGATACACGTGACTCGCCATGAAGACACCTTGAATTGCCGGGACTTGTCCAATATATTTCGCTCGTATCCATCAATCCCGAATCGCGCGTGATGATCGCGCGCCGAGTGCGTGTTGACGGACAAACCGCGGGTGAAACAGTTGAGGAAGCGGCTTTTGTGAGCAAAGAGAATGCTTATGAGAGTAGGGACGATAGAAGATAGATGATGAGAGGCGAGGAGAGAAGTCAGAGAGAGAGAAAGACGGGAGGAAGCTTGTAGAAAAAGGGAGAAAACAGAGGAAGGGGTGGAGAAAGAAAGAGAAGATAGGAGAAAGAGAGAGAGAGAGAGAGAGAGAAAGAGAAAGAGAGGAAAAACGAAAGAACCGCGGATCGCTCCCGGAGATTTCGAACTGCACTGCAAACGGGGACCACAGTCCTTACTGAGCCGGAGTTTGACTACGTACTCGCGGCTGCGAGACTTTGGGGTCTGCGCAGTCGGTCACTCACCACCACCATCGCCACCATTTCCACCACCCTAAACCTCCACCATGGTTCTTCTCGACGCCAACCCTACCTGCCTGCTCCGCCCGGCAGCGCCCTAACTTCGCCGCATGGAGAAAGCCTCGAGTCACGCGTGAGTCGTGATTCTTATTCATATTCGCGCGAAATTGCATCGGACCGGGCGGGTCTCTCCGAGGATTATTTCGCGGATTACGCGGGCGATCGCGGGGGTAGTGAGGAATGGAGAAGGCCGAATGGAGAGGGTCGCCGGTATCGGCTTTAGCGTAATAGGAATCGTAATTACCTCTCTCTTACGACGAGTATTTGGCCGGGAATGTTTGCCGCTATCGGACGGCATAATATTGCGAGGATATAAATGCCGCGGCGATGTCGTTGTCGTAAGCGACGCACGTAAGGGAGGCGTTAGCGAAAAGCTCGTAATCGTACCTGGTCGTAAATTAATTAAAAATGGTCGGTTATGTGTCCCGCCCGCGTTCTCGCATCCCGTAATTAATTACGTTGTTTAATTAATTAAGCATACGAATACGAGCGCAAACGTCGCGGATGCAGCTTATGCGCGATCGTCGCCAAATAATAATTAAAACTTACGGTGCCTAGAATCGGTTTAGAAATTCGTTTTACTTTTTACTACTAAAGCTGTAATTTTTAATTATTATGCTTGGCAGTAAAATTATAACTGTGTTTTCGCAGTTCGTAGTATATGTAACTTTTAATCTAGCCAACGCGATGTGATAATGATCGCATTAATATGATAATACTGCCTCAATCATGCATATATTAAATCTGATAAAAATGTATAATGGAGCAAAAGAGTCAAAAAAATTGAGTTATATAAACTGTATATATTATATATGATAATAAATAAATATTTAGGCTCTCTTATATCGAATGAAAATATGTATGAGGTGTTTCTTTCTATTTTTTATCTTTTGCTTCTATATGTTACATAACATATATGTAGTTTATTAAAAAGTACATTATTTTTATAATTATAATTTAATAACATTTTTGTATTTTTTATATAATAAATTGAACTTGTCCATTTACGATTAAATAATATATTAAACAAAAGTTGTATGTATCGCGATGCCATTAGAATATTCTTGGTAGTTGATTTTTAAAAGAATATTCGCTTCTTCCTTATATTATATAACAGTTCTGTAATTATTGCTTTGTAGAAATAAATGACATGTATAAAACTTTGATATTACTGCTAAAGGAAATGTCTGTATCAAGTTCACGGCTAAAAAAGTTTCCGTTGGGAAACAAGAAAAATCTTATCCGAAGTCTCACGCTGGCTAAAGTTCGTTGCTCTGTACATGTTCCCGCACATTCTACGGCACATTGGAGCTTTGCCAAAGTCATTCTCACATAATTTCGCGAGAATATAAGACTCGAAAAATAGATGAGACTTATATAGATGATGTGCATGTGTATATATATATATATATATCTGTAGAAAGATTATCACGAGTATTGCGTCACAAATATTTAAGACACTTGCCTCAAATGTCTTCAATTCATATTTCATTTTCGTTTTCGCTTACGTTAACGTGAATAACTAGACAATATTTAATAAAAAACAGTAGCATTTGTTTAAACAAATAATGACAAAAAATATTACATTTTGGATTAATTGTAATACTAAATATTTTTTATATGCTGATTAAAAATTATTATTTTTTAATAATTATTTTAAATATTTATCTCCAAAGCATTGATGTACACATGTCTAATTTTACGCAAAATTCTTTACAGATTCATCGAACAATCTAAATGGCATCTCATCGCCATCTATTGTACATCTTTATAACAATTTAGCATCAGTTTTAATAAAATAAATCGATCGATAAAAATTTTTATTGTTGCAATGTATGCAAAATATTTATTATTATATTATGCTTTATTTATTATGCATTTAAAAAAAAACTTCACAAAATTATTTCAATTTCTGATATTTGATTTCAGATATTTGATCAGAAATGTATTAAATTATTATCTAAATGTATTAAATTATTATCTTTTTACAATTTTTTTTATTAACACGCTAAGCGGCAAATAATCCAGTAAATATGTTAAAATGTCTTATTATCTATATCATATATATCAATCATACTAAATGTTAAAACGTCTTATTATCCATGCATATATATCAATCATACTAAATAGTTATTTTATTTTAAATAAATATCTAATAAAATAACAAATAGTGCAATATATTTTTATAATTATATTATTATTTATGCAAATAGTTGATAAATATGTGCATACGTAAAAAAGTATCTGTTTAAAAAGAATATAAGTTTTATAATTACATGAAATACCAGAGTAACGGCACATAAATTGATATTAAAGTGGATGCATAAATAGAGATCACCTGCTAGACGGTTCTAAGCCTTGATGCGTATGGCGCATCGTGAATAAACACGATAAAATGAGAACAAAATGATATGCATACGTGAAAAATGTGTCTGTACAATATCGCCAAGTATAAAGTAGCATTATTGTTGTACATTTATAACGACGTGTATATGTGTATCATGTCTAAATATTTAAATATTCTCCTCGAGGCGTAAAAATAACTTTTCAAATTTTTTCATTAATTCCACACACATGAGTATATCAAACTGTATAAATAATTATTACTTGCAGATATTAAAAATACATCATTTAGCAAATACATGCATTGTGTACTAATAAAAAATTCAAATTGATGGATAGTTATTCAAATTGTAACAAAGCATTAGCGTTGAGGGACGAAGAAAAGAATAGAATAAATGAATAAATGATAATCAAGATTTTTATAGATGTATGATTCTAATATAATTTACTTATATAAATAATTTTTACGCTTTCTTTCTTTCTTTCTTTCTCCCTCTCTCTCTTTCTCTATCACTATATCTTTCGATATTTACGGCACATGTATTTACACAATTTATCGATTTACCGAGAATCCACTCTCATTAATCTCCTAGACGTACATTTTCGACCGGTTGATTCAGAATACTCGACGTTACGTTCCATTAAATGTGAATCCTGCCGTTGCTACGTTGATTCTCTCGTTAAGCGTTCGAACAAGAGGAAAAAAAATAAATCCACAGCACGCTCTTCGTGCGCGGATCAGAAAGGGAAAAATTA
Organism: Camponotus fellah; assembly: GCA_030586385.1. Lineage (NCBI taxonomy): Eukaryota > Metazoa > Arthropoda > Insecta > Hymenoptera > Formicidae > Camponotus > Camponotus fellah. The sequence goes on from JAPIVC010000462.1 coordinate 877,068, forward strand.
ATCCGAGACGATAATTCAACGGCGCGCTATCGGGAAAGCTAATGTCAATCGCAAAGTTAATCGATGCTCTCCTCATTCGTTACGCCGCTGATACGAGTGGGGTTGGCAGATCGTTGATTCTTCCCTACCCCTTTTCCGTCAACATAACGGGATTCCGAGATTCCCAGGGTTTCGTAATACATATATATTATTTTACACCAACCCTGACCTCCTCGATTGTCGATTCTGACGAATGCAATTCTTCGAAACTGAACGGAGCATCGTTCAATCACGCACCGACTGCATGAACAAACAACTTGTGCAGACAAGGAGAGTGACACGTATCATATCCGACCCATATCGATTTCCCATTGTCCTCTTCGAATCTGAATACATATGTGCAGTAGCGACGACTCTATGGGGATGCAAATGCATATGCAAACGCTCACCAGCGCGAACAGCAATCGGAGCTTAAAAAAGCATCGGGATCTCTTGTATACAATGTACCTATTAGCAATCATGCGAGAAACGAAACTATTAGAAACATACGCATAATGCTTTAGATAAATTTTGATCGGCTTTTAAAGATTTGATTTCCGAATTTCTTTTTTTCTCTTTTAGCGAAATATTTAATGTGCAAGTGGAAACTTACAAATAATGAAAGTTTAATTTTATTAGAATTATGAGAAATATATATCGCAGTGAATTCTACGACATGTAAATTACACACGATTAACCATTGAATTTTTTTTCAAATTAGATTATTATATGAGATATATATCAAGAATCCTTCGATAGAATTAGACATGAAAGTTCGCTGCATTCTTCGTTTTCATAATACATCGTTTTGTCATGACAATCGACTGAAGCAGCGATTTATTTGCCGATGTAGCAGAATATTTTGTTAACTCGATTCGCGCTCATTATATCTCGGTTATAATATGCACGCTTTTTATTTATGTGATGCTTAGTCTATAGTTTAATCTAAGAGATGGTAAATGTTTCTGGATTCGTCAAAAATAATTGTAACAGCAAAATTTTTTTAATATGAAGATGTGTAAATATATCTTTGTAACATGTATGGCTTGTGGGAAATTAATCCTCAAATTAATCTCTTTAGTTTACCTAGTTTACGTCTGTTCAAATATACCTTATGCAAACGTGAGTTAGGATTGCAATACGGATGTTTTGGAGTATTTTGGAGTTGTAATCTTTGAAGAAGCTCGAAATCACCATCGTTTGTTTCGTCGCATAGCGACGATAGACCGAGAGACGTTTTTGTTAGAAACTCTTAAATGGTTTCATAAAACAGCCTCCATAAATTTCGTATTTTTATCTCCTGCCGGCCAGTCGAAGAACGGATACAAGAATATATCTGAGTGCGAAGTGACGCTGTAACTCGTAAAACTCGTTAAATAATCAAGGGGAATAACTGCAGATTCACTGGCGACGCTAGTGAAACACGGACCTTCAAATCGTGACGATCTATAAAACTCATTGCGCAATTATTATCCTGCACAAAAGGTATTAATAAATCTTTCTCTTAAATCGTGATTATATTTCAATAATAATAATCATTTAAAAAAATACTTATCCAGATAGAAAATATAATTTCATTATTCCTATCCAAGATTATTACTTATCTCGCATTTCTGCTCTAAATGATTCTACATAAAATAAGATTTTTTAAATCGAATACAATCATATCGATTCTTCGAAAAAAAAGAGAAAATTGTCGACGATTACGAATCATCTCGTTTTATATAATCGTTATTAATAGATACGACCTGAGATAATTGAAGAGCATATGATGCATGTGACGAGCCAGTATTTTTTCTCTATCGTTTATGCCACAATTATTTAATCCATTCTTATGCGTCGACAGATGCGCTTTAATTTTGAACCTTGCCTTCCAGCGTCATCTGCGAGCAGTGCGTACTTCGCAGAAACGGTACGAGCATGCGCGTGTCTTTCCCCTTCTCCTACGTCGATCTATTCATGTGTGGCCGGTATTAATCAATCAGCTGTTTCAATCGTGAACGTGTTTTTACGAACATTCAACGCGACGTTCGATTATCTCGCATTGGTCGTGATTTCCTGTCAAAGGTGAACGTGAGAAAACGTAAGTACGAACGACATAAGGATGCATTCCGTCTCTTGTTAGAGATGACGAGACGCAGCATGTGTGAATTACAAAATAACGAGTAAATTGCCAGTAATTGCGCAAATACCTACCTGAGCAGAATGATTATCATATTGCAACACTATTTATCGTAATTGGAAATCAGAAATATTAATGATACAAGATCGTATCGTTTTCTAGAACATTCTTAAAAGATAATAGTCTAATTATTAATCAATTTTTGAATACACTCAACGAATTACGTGTCCAACGGTAAATCCGGAGCATAACATACGAGACCTTTAATCACAACACGGCGTGAAGCGTTTTATAAACTCTGTTGCATCTTTGTCGATACGAAGAGAAATATTTTACTCGAGAGATACACGTTTTTATACACGGAGGTGTATCGTTTATAACGTTTGTGTCGCGTGAATTTCCTTCAGTCGTCAAATCGACGTGTAAGGTTCTCGACAAGAACGAACGCTCCAAGATCCGCGAACATTCCAAGACGCATTTAAAAGGAGACGCATTTAATATCGTCGCGCAAGCGCATGTTTGACACTCTCGTCGTGTCTCCGAGCTTCCTACCCCCGGTGGTCGTTAGTAAGGGTGCGTTTTATCGAGCCTTCGAACGCTCGCAAATCGCGATAATACTCGGTCATATGTGAGATTCCTCGATCGAAAAAGCTACATCGCCGCTCACGGTAAGATCCCCCTCTCGTCCGATAGGATCGATCTCTCTATCGAGGAATTTGTTACCTTTGTCGAGGAATTGGAAGGTTAAGAAAAGCGAGAGACCGCGTTTAATCTGAAGACAGGGCCGGTCACGCGAGGGGCGCCTACCTTTATCGCAGTACGTTTGTGTGTGTGTGTGTGTGTAAACATTAGTCTATTAAAGTTTCCATCTTACGAGGGAATGATACTTTAATTTGCAAAATTCTGTTATTATGCTTTTAAACGCCAATCATGTATCCCTCGCGGACTCTGCTCTCGAAATAACTCCAGTTTTCACAAGCATTGATGAAAATTGTGTAATACATATAGATACGTATCGATAGATGGATGGAGAAATTAAATTTCCACGAAATTCCATTTTTAATCATCAATTTTCAATTTTTAATTATTTATTAAATTTCAATTATACTTTTCTATTTTATAATAAATCTTATATATATATTATATGTATAATATATATTAAATAATATATATAATAATATATATTATAATACATAATATTATATTATAATGTATATTATAATATTATAAATATATTATAATAATATAATATTATATATAATATTATATTATAAATATATTATGATAAATAATTTTATAATAAAAAAATAGTATTTGTATATTATTATCCAACTTCTAAAATCATCAAAAGTGTAATATTTAAAGGATATTTTTAAACACATCCGTATATAGATATTTTAAATTATAATATATTTTTTTTTAATTTCCTAATAGAAACAATTAATTTAATAATGCCAATCTTCGTTAAATCAATATAAAACAGTACAAAATAGATATATAATCAGATTTTGAGAGGAGAAAAAGAAGAGAGAGACAAGAGTGAGCCAAATCGAACGCGGACCGCAAAAAATAGAGGCCGAAATTTTAAGCTCGTCGCGTGCAGAAACGAGAGCGCACCTCGGTAGATTTTAACCCTGAATTCTGTCGGACATGTGATTTAATTTAACCGCGGCTCGACAATCCGACCGCTCAATTTATCTCTGTCCACCGACGTGCGCGCGCGAGTCGTTGCGATCATCATCATCATCGCCTCTCCGTGCTGTTGGTCTCCTAGGTCTATATAATCTTTCTGGTACGTAAAATGCATACTTAAAGTGCAAAGTGTCCCACTTATTATAACGATTGCACATCGAACCGGTGGAAAATTAATCAATTAGCAAATTATATTTGCTTTTCAACAAATTAAAAATTAATGAAGATAAGAAAGAAGGGTATGTTCTTATTATATTCACTATATGCTATTGCGACAAGATACGATAATGAAGAGTCATTTATCGCAATATGATAAAATAAAATTTAAGATAAAATTTAATCACAAAACCACTTAAAACGCCGTTGAAAAATTAAAAAAAACTTAGTGATGCACGCATAGTAAGAAAATCATGAAATACTTATCTCTTACTTTATCTCTGTCTTGATACTTTAGAGAGAACCACTTTCAGAAGAAGGTAGTATTGTGAAAAAAATTCAAAATCTGAAGAAGTATCAAAATTATTCTAATTTTCATAGGTTTTTCATTTTTACCTATTTAACTTTTTAATTATTTGTTTTAAATTTTTATAACGTAGAAGATATTTTATGATCTCTTGCTATTTAATCTGCTCGCAACTCCATACATATATTCGCGACTCGGTAGAGACAGATTACATCCCACTAACATACTCGCCTTCATCGTTGCACATCGTTGCGCGTCGCGGGAGCGGCAAGATCCGGAGACCTCGGTACTCTTTAATGAAATAGCCATCCTGTGGAGTGCGATGAAGTGCGCGGGCAATGAATGAAAATTACGTCGCGAGTGTAGTACGTACGTGGTGCATATATCACTGATGCAAAAACTTTGAGAAGCACTCTTTGTATCGTAAATATTCTTTACAAATTATTTACTTATTCATTATTTATTTATTTATTCTTCTTAAGTCGAATAGAGATTCGTATAACACGAGAATACTAAAATTATTAGTAACTTTAGGTAACAGAATAGACACATTTAATATTTGAAATATATTTAATATTATAATTATGATTATTATTTTATTTTAATTTATGCATATAAGAATATATATATTTTTTTCTATAGATATAAACCAAAATAAAATAATAATCGAATTAAAAAAATGTATGTATTAAAATTTATACATATAAATTCCCAAGAATTACAATATTATAAAACAAAAAGTATCCTTCAGTATGTTTTCTAGAACTATACGTGAGACGTCATACATTCGATGTACGGACAATGAGATACGCAAAGAATTACTTTGTGCAACCTTGTAGCAGCTGCGTAGCAGAATCGTTTTTCATAACCGTTATAGAATTTAAAGAAATGTAAACAGAATGTGACCAAAATGAAATATTGGAGCACCCTGATCTATAACACGTCGATATCGCGAGGCTCGCATATGTTAGAAACGGATATCTTATTTGCCAGATAAGCATAGTTTGTGATTATACTTGATTTTATCGCGATTTATTTTTTCCTCATAATGTATAATCAAAATTTTTCTTCGGAAAGATGTATCATTTTTCACGTGATCATCTTTTTTCTCGATATTTAGTTGCCCTATTATCAGGAATTTTTTGTTAAAATTTCTGGGTACTCGATATTAATTTCAAATCTTTAATTACAAAATTTGATATATATTTAAGCGAATATTTCATATACATGGAATACGTTATTGATGAGTGCAAAATATTATTTTGTTAAATAGTTACTTTTTACACGAAAAATCAATTTAATATTTAAAAAATTTTTAATTATATTAGAGTTTTATATATTCACGTTATATATCAGAGTTTTGCATACGAGAAAAGCATTGCCTAGAATAATGTAATTAACTTAATTTGAAATTTTCCAGTAAAATCGAAAAAGCGAATCTACAAATTCAACAAAGTTTCAATGAAATTCATTAAATTTGCACAGCCAACAGCAATTAATATAATTAGACAAAAGATCGATGCACATTTAATCGGAATCAATTTTTTAAATTTATGAGATGAGTTCACAATACAGATAATTAGGATTAATATTATAATAATGTTCTTCCTGTCCAAAATTCAAATGATGTAATATATGTTTGCACATATAATATAATTATAAATCTTCATATTAGTAAAATAAATCCAATTTCACATTACGTGAATAAGCGTAAGGAAACGCACAATTGAGTCGTATTATATTTCCTGTACTGTTCTACATGTCGAACAGTTATGTAAAATGGACATATTATGCCTATATTTTCACATGTTAACGTTTGACTCCTAAATTAAACACTCTTGCGCTATTTATATTACGTATGAAAAGAGGTCTTATCGAAAAGCGATAAGCGTTATGATCAGTACTCGTACTTTTCTCTATTTTCTTGAGGAATATATAATATAAATACAAAATGGAGTTTTTACGCATAATACAATTCATTATTCTTTCTTAAAATATATGAATTATCATTTTCGGAAGTATTGTCTTTACAGAACCTCCGCCAATTTATATAATGATATTACGAAATATTCTTAAGCAATAGCTAGTACAACTCACAAAATAGAAAGACTTTGCGCAAAATTTAATAAACTCAGCTCTCTCAAAATGATAATAAAACGATATAAGATCATTTCTCTTTTGCCACTTCATTTAAATCAATAAAAACAATATTACACAAAATTGTATTTTCTCTTTTTAAAAGAAATAGATGATGTTTATGGAACATAATATACTTTAAAACAAAGATTATAAATATATAATTATTTGAACACCTTTGCTTTAATTTATTTCCATTTATTAATTTATTTAATTAAAATTATTAAAGACCCTTTTTACGCCTCTCGTGAAAATTTATTGAATTTATTAAATTTACTTTTGTAAAATTTTTTAATAAAAAAGTGTCAGTGAATTTCCAACGAAAACTATATGATTATAATAATAATATAATAATATAATTAATAAATATAATAATAATATAATTTTTACTGTAAGATATTGAACCTCTTAATTTCTAACATTATATAATGCCTAGTAAAATAATGCCTCTTAAAAATATAGCTAAAATGTAAATAATAACATTCAAAATAAAATAATTGGAATAAAATAATATTGTTAAGCAATTGCAATTATATGATTATGTAATAATATTACAATACGAAATTCAACTTAATGTTTCCTCCCAGCATGTATACGAAACAATTGCATTTAACGAATTACTAAGATAATAATCTTATTATCTTAGTAATTCGTTAAATGCAATTGTCGGTTAGTAGCAAAATATAAATGACATAATAAATCATAATATATTGATTTAGCGAAGTGCTTATTCTTTTCGTATATTTAAAAATATTTTTTCCGCGTTAGGACACATTTATTATTCACACACATTTATTATTCTTCATAAAAGAAAAACGAATCATTTATAAGAGTTTATACATATAATATAATAGTAAAATTACTTGTAATGTATATAAAATTATATATAAAATATGTAATGCATATAAAATATTTTATACCATAAACAATATAAAAATTTGTAAAATTTATTTTAATAGTATATTTAACTGCACTATCTCTTGCTTTTATGATTTGAGGACGGCTTTAATCCTCTATAATCATCTCTCGTCAACACAATATCATTCTCCAGAGACATCCACTTTACTCATTTAGATGTAGACAGTAATATTGATTTAGCAAGCACATCTTCAATGAGAATAATAACTCAATGCTAGATATAGTTATCAATAACGCATCGATCTCAAATTATACAAATGAATAATTAATATCGAATTAAACGTATACTCATAAGAGGAAAAGAAAGAGAAGAGAAAGAGAGACTTAAAACAAGAATGGAGAAAATTCCCAACGCATTCGAATCCATTGATCTAACGAACGCTTCCGTCATCGCATAAATTCCGCTCGAGGAATTCCGTAGAATCCGCTTCCTGAAATCCCCAGTCAAAATCGTTAAAGAAAAGCGACACTCATTCGCAAAAAACATCTAGTATCTCGCCTGGGGTCTGAATGCAAATGACTTTATCCCCGACGTTTTCTCGCCCGAGGTCCTAAGGGGGAAACGACATCCGAAAACTAAAGAATCGCGGCGCCAAAGGCGAGGGCGAGAAATATTGCACGAGGTGGTTCGCAGTTTCGTCGAATGTATACGTCGTCCGTAATGGTGCTCGCTCGTGGCCGAAGGGAGGTTCCACGGGAATAAAGGGTGGCTCTCTTCGCCGGTGCAGCCGAGCGTGCACGTACCATTCTGGCGGAAAGCCCTGTTCCGACTTGCTAGAGAAGTTGTCTACCGGCCAAAGGCGTCGACGCGTTTCTTTGTAATGTACTCCGCCAACGTAAAAAGTTAGTCGAATGTGATTCGTCATCGCGATGAATAGGATCGTATTTGCAATTTACCGGTTCTCGCTACGACTCCCGGGCTGACTCATTTGCATTAATTTAGTTTGAAACGTCAAGTTGGAAAACCAGGAAATATCTCAGACGTTCGAATCAGTAAATATATTTCATAAAGAGATAAACTTTCCCGCAAAACTTATATATATTATAATAATTCATAATCCAACAATATTTTCAGTAATCAGTAAATATATTTCATAAAAAGATAAACTTTCCCCCAAAACTTATATATATTATAATAATTCATAATCTAATAATATTTTATATCGTTACATACAGATACAATTTAATGTAATGTATCAAATAATTTATTTTTTCTTTTTTATCTGTAATATTAAAAAAAAACATAATATTAAATAATATTACAGAAAACACAAATTATATAAAATTACATAATGTTACATCAAATTATAAAAAAAAATAAAAAAACATAATATTACATAATATTATAGATATTATTGTGTAAACGTAGAATTATTTTGATATTTATATATGAAAATCCGACTAATCTTTTAATCTTTTTCAGTTAATGTAGATTACAAAATGGAGAAAAAAACAACAGCTTTGTATTTACTTACGATATACTTGGTTGTTGCGGCGTTTGCCCTGAACGAGGAGACTCTGCAGGAACAGGAATGCCCCGTAGATTGCCATTGTCACTACTTCCGCATCAACTGGGTGACGGATTGCTCGGATAGCAACCTTACGATCATCCCCTACAACGAACTTAGCCAAAATGTCTATATCTTAGACATGAATGATAATAATATCGCAAACGTCGACCCGTTTCCAAGCTCCATTAAATTAAGGCGTCTCCAGATGGCACATAACCAGTTAACTGAGTTGACGTACGAATCCTTCGCCGGATTAACGTATTTATTGGATGCAGATTTCTCGTATAACGCCATTACACGTGTAGATCCTGAAGCATTTCGGTAAGACAATTCGATATCAGTTATGCGCTAGTAATCATATTTTTACAGAAATAATTTGATCAATAATGACACATTTAATTTAACAGAGATAGTCCGGGTTTAATTACACTGGAGCTTCAACATAATCCTTTGGAGGAGGTTGAAGGACATTTCCTGAATTGCCGCACGTTGCTGTACCTCGATATAAATTCATGCGGTATTCATCATCTCAATACAGATTTCTTCCACAACACGACGAATTTGAAGAAGCTCGATTTGTCACACAATCCCTTGGAAAGAATAGAACCAGGCCCCTTCGATCATCTAACGAACTTGGAATATCTCACGTTGAATGGATGCAATTTAACCTACATATCTCCGGAGGCATTTTCGCACTTGGAAAATTTGCGACAATTAGAAATAGCAAATAATGAATTGAAAACATTGAATTGGAGGAACATTCTCACGCCGTTAGTGCGCTTGGAACATCTAGATATTAGCAACACCGGTATTACGAATTTACCAGGTGACGCCTTCGCTAAGAACTTGTATCTCCGTCAATTAGTTCTCGCCAATAATGAGTTATGGCATCTGGATGTCGAAGATACGCTCGGACACAATTTGCACAGCCTTCAGTCTTTGGATTTGTCAAATTGCAATTTACAAGATCGCTTTTCCGAGGAAGCTTTCACAAACGCAAGTAAACTACGTGTACTCAATCTGAGCGGTAATCCAATGTTCGCTAGCGATTTAACTGCTGTTCTCCGCCATTTGCCTAAGCTTCATAAACTCTCTCTCAGTAACTGCAGTCTTCGAAGATTACCAGACGCCTTCGATGTGTTCGAACATCTCGAGGAGCTCGATATCTCTCATAATCCACTGTCCGACGCATTCGTCAGTCTTCTCAATCCGTTAACATCTTTGGAATATTTGGATATGTCTTATTGCGGTCTTGGTCATGTCGGAAATAATACTTTCGCACAAATGACTTTCCTGAAGCAGTTGATTCTTTCGGGGAACGAACTTCATACTTTGGAGGAAGGATTATTCGCGAATCTGACGCGTTTGGAAAGCTTAGAACTCAACAATTGCGATCTCAAGATACCTCTCGATCCAAAAATCTTCGGTGATCATCAATCGACAAACATAATAGAACTTAAACTCAGCGGCAATCCGTTGCTCGTGCCCGATGAAGGCTCGCTACTTCCAACGCAGCTGTCTAAGGTGGAGATTTTAGATCTCAGTAACTGCAGTATCTCGCACTTGAATGAGAACATATTTGCCACGACGAATAATCTCACTCAATTGAATCTTTCGGGAAATACCATATCTGGTGTAGAAAATCTGAGCTCCCTGAAGCAACTGCACGCACTAGAACACCTAGACCTCAGTAATAACCATTTACGCACGATCAATCCAAAGGTATTCGAGTCGAATCCACGTTTACTCTCGATTAATCTTATGGGAAATCCGTTTATTTGCAATTGCTCTATCGCGCAAACTTGGGATTGGGCCGTGCAGGAGAAAGGTGATCTTCACATACTCGTTGGCAGTCAATTGAGCACTTTTGAAACCGGCTCCGTAAAACGAAGAAGGAATCTTTCCTGCGTCTACGACGAAGAAACTTATCGAAACATGATAGAGGGGAATCAAGCAACCTCAAGTCGCAAACATTATCCCAGTCAATTTTCACCTTCTCGTACTTGGGCTAAGTATGTTCGCGAATCTAATTGTAATCGGCGTTCATGATATACGGCGATTAACTATCAGCATCCGATGTTGAATGTTTATTATCGTAAGGTACGTAGAAACAAACAGGAACTTTAAACAAAAGAGTTCCATGCTGCTAAATACTGTATCATTATATCGTACAAGCCATAAACTAATAGCGTTATTGTGAAATTTATATTTCAGTGGCATTATTTTTATAGTCATAGGCTTAAGACAGATACGAATAGTTTAACTTATGTATTAGAAAATATCATAAGATATGTCCGCATTGAGAAATGTTATTAAACAAATACTCGATTTTATATATACACATTTCTTTTTTTGTATATACATAGTATGATAATTCTTATTCACGTCAATCAAATATTATATTTTCAATTCGATAAAATAATATGTTTAGTCAAATATTAGCATAATCAGCTGCCAATGATTGACGTTAAAAATAAAGAAAATTGAAAAATTTAAAGAATTAGAATAATAAAAATTAAATTTATTATAACTAAAATTTTACATATCTTTATAAAAAACGTTATATATACATATTATTGAAATAGATTTTTACACTATAAAAAATACATACTATAAATTATTTCATTATTAATCAAATACATAAAAAAGTGGAAAAATTTAATATTTCTATATCATAGAAAAGACAGAAAAACATAAAAGGCTAATTTTTCATAAAAAGCAAAAATAGTAAATATATATTATTTGCATATTTAATGATCATATTATAATTATAAGAGAACAACAACTGTTTGCAAAATGATAATAATATGGCATAAATAATGGCATAAATAGAGACATATTTAGTTAATATTTTGAAGATTGTGAAAACTAGCGAAACCTACGTTATGTAAAATCACGCAAACATCTTGCAATTTGTTTTTTTGTTTCCTCAAATACGCAATTAAGTATGTTTTTTTCAAATATAAAATGTAATTGTTTTGATTTAAATTAATTATATTTATATGTTTAAATTATATTTAAGATTTATATTTTTATTAAAATTATGTTTAGGTTATACATATGTTTAAATTTTTTGGTAATTTTAGTTGTATAAATGTTAAATCAAAAAATATAATTAAAAAAGAAAATATTTTTGTTTGTTATAAATGAAAATTACAAATTAAATTAATAATGTAAAATTCAGTTTTATGTTATATAATATATAATACAATATATATATATATATATATATATATCGTGTTATATCTACATCGTATTACATAACATAAAACTGAATTTTACACATATATATATATATTCTATATTGTGGCATAATGAATTTTCGTTATTATATGATTAACAAAACGTAATTATATGTATTGTATGTGTGTGTGTGTGTATGTGTATATATATATATATATATATATATATATATATATGTTATATTTCTTATACAAAAAATTTTTACAGTTATAACGAATAAAACTCGAGATTCTAGAAGCTATACGATAAATAATTTTTTATGATTAACAGTTGCACGCAGTTGCATGTTCACATATACGCATACATACATATAAATACAATTACGTCATCACATCCGATAGCATGTGAGTATGTGACCATGAACTAAATGAGATATCTTCTTCTATTTGAACTTTATAATAGCTATGGAAAATGCCTGATTATCGTTAAAAGCTTTTCTACCATATTCAATTGTTACACAAAAAGTATGGTAGCTTCATTTTCAATTTGCTATTGATATATATATATTCTGTATCTTCTTTATTTTTAAGTTAATGAAGTAATCTTATTTTGCATTGTATAACTACGTACAAGTTTATGATGCGTGAAATGTCGCACAAACAAATCTGTAAATTATAAAATTGATCCAAAGTTAATCCTATCATCTATCGATTGCATTTGTAAAAGTTGTCAGAGTATTTTATATTTATTATATTCTATACATTAAAGCATTGTAATATTTGTACATTTCGATTATAAATTTATATGATTATATATATTTAAAAGTGAAATTCCAATTTTTCTTTATATTTAAAAAAAATTAAGAGATCGAATTTGTTTAGAAATTATATTAAATTGTGTGCTTGTGTATAAAACATGAGATTAGTAGAAGAGATTAATGCCATTATTAATCTGATATATTCTTTTTCAAGGAAATTTAATTTTTTTGGCTAAGTTTGTGTACTGACTTTGGTTCGCAAATTAAATCCAATAATGGTTACAAAATTCAATAATGCAAATAATCCAATAATAGTTTCATTATACATATAAAAAGTCTTCTACAATACTTTAAACTATTTATAATAACTATTTATAATATTTTAAAGTATTATTTTTATCAGTCAATAATTTGAAAATATAAAATTATGTATCTGACTGTAAGTTGAATATGTGCAATTTTGGCAAAATTACTAATTTTGATTTTATAATTTTAATTATTTGCAAAAATTATATCATATATATTGCACACTATTGTATGTTCCATTATATATAGTGCATTGTATATATTATAACATGCTTATAATACAATAAATTATGCCTTTATTTTTCAACAAAAAGCACTTGATGATAATGCCATAATTAATGCTGTGGCATAATTAAATGCTATAAATGCGATAAGAATTGAAGTTCTTTTATGTTTTTTTGAATTACATTTTGAATTACATTATTATGTAAACTGCAATTTATAATTTCGTTTAAGCACTTTAGAATATTTAAAAAACAAAGAATTAATTCCATTTTAAATATCTATTTGCTAATCTAAAATTGACCAAAATAAATAAAAATAAAGTGATATAAAAAAGATGCATTTCTTTCGCTTTTACGTTCGATCAAAGTCAATCATTTAAATCTTATATCGAACAACATAAAAACATTCTCGGATTATAATGCGGACGATGTGTGTTAGTTTATTATAATCGCAAAATGTAAAAGACTGTATTTAATAAAACTATAATTCTTCTTGATATACATATCCTTTCTTATTTCCGTCATTCACTTTCATCTTTCGATGAAAATGCTTATCTCTATAACTCAATCATAATGATAAACTGATGCTTATACTGAGATAAACTCTTTTGCAAATATTCACATTGACAAACGTTACTAGATATGATTCGATAAAATTTTTATACGTTGCGGAAATGATCTTACACTGCAATTTATTGTTGCGAAATAAACGCATGTTTAATTCTAAATAATGAAACGCATTTATGTGATAAGCATGAACGAAAAAAATATAATTACAGGAAACCTTTCCGAAAATCTCCAATGTGTGTAATTTCGAATATCAGTAATCATTAATTCTCGAGCTCGCAGGTTGTTAGTGCGCTATTGCAGCGGAATGATGAGAGACCAAGGAATTCAACAATGCGCATAAATATCGAGGTATGATAGATCATCATTGTCATTCATTGTATGTACGTAGTCAAATCTTCTTGATCTCTATTTGCATGGACGCAATCAGAAATCGTGAATACAACGATATCACGGCAAACGTTATCACGTGCACACATCATTTGTGTGTCACTTTTTTAAATGCAAAATTCATTGTCAAAAACATATTGATCTTTTTCGAGACGCAAAATTTTTTTTAGATTTGCCAAAACTCCAATATATATATATATATATATATATATATGCATATAAAAATTCGAATAAATAAATTTATAGTAAACTATTGAATAATAATAATAAATAATAATAATAATAATAATATATTGAATAATAATAATAATAATAATATATATATATATATATGCATATAAAAATTTGAATAAATTAATAATAAACTATTGAATAATAATATATAATCAATTAATACATAATATGTCGCAAATAATTCTGATGTTTAAATTATAAATATCTTGTATATATTTGTCTCAATTTATAAATATTAATATCTTAATATTATAAAAATATTATAAAATTATAAATTAATATCTTATATAAGAATTAAATTTTATATAAAATACATACTTTATATACATATGTGTACATATGTATATAATTTATAAATATGTTTTTGTTTTTTTTTTAATTTGCATAATTATCAATATCACCTAGATAATTAATTTTGTATTGATTTGTCATAATGATGTTTGTTAAATATAAATGTTTTATTCAAATTATTAAAATTATAAAGTTTTCATGAAAAAGTGCAACTTGTACAGGGTTACAGCTTGTATCTATGTACGGCTCTGATACGGTATCATTGCATAATAGTCCGCATCGCGCTGTTACGCACGCGTCGCAAAGCATATTCCTTACACGTGTACATGTCAGTGGAACGCGCAATTTGTGATTTCGTCGAGAATTTCGTGACTGCCTTTGCTTGTGAATATATTATTAATGGAATATGCTAATATTAAAGAAAATTTTAGACTAGACATGAAGTTCGTCGCGCACGTATATGTGTATAGGTAAAAACATTTTTGTAAGCGTTCTTATAAGCGAATGTGAAGTCTGCATAATCGAAAAATGCGTGCATTGAATTATCATAATTTCTTAAGATTTTATTACTTATTTAAAAGGAAAAAATCGTTTGACTGATTTTTCATTGATGTGACATAAAGTGACATTGAATATTTAAAGGAGATAAGAGTACATTTTTTTATCTTAAAATATATTAAAATAAATTATATTTCTCTCGAATGTGCCACTACATACGTTCAGTGGATCAAATAAATGGATAAAATAAAACGAAAAAATCGAATATTTTCTTCGAGGAGAAGAATCATAGATTAATAAATAACTATAAATCCTAATCAATTTTTATAAGAGCTATCTTTATTTTTAAGGGTAATTATAAAATGTTTATTATTGCAGAATAATAAAAAAAAGTTTCAATATATTTTATAAGTTCATATTATCCAAGCGCGAAAGTTGATATGCAAAAAGAAATTAATTTATTTCATGTAAACGCGAAGAAAAATATTCAAAAAAATATGATTCTCATTTTTGATGACATAATTCGTATAATTGCAACAGAATAAAAGAATTTTATAAAAAAAAAAAATAATCTTCGATCAAATATGTATCAAGACTGATCGCATCCACTTCCATTTCAATAACGTCGTGCATGCGCACAATAGATTCATTCACGTGCTCGTGATACAAATTTCATTGTCCGATATTTTCCGGTATCTTTATCTTTGTCTTTAATTTGCTGGTATGATATCGTTTAATAAGTAAGTCAGTTCAATTATTCGTATGATATTTGCGCGGCAGCGAGACTTCCTTCGCCGGCTTTGACTCACAACTGTCGCTCGTTAAGTGCCGATTATCGACAAGTAAAGTCCGTCGACGGACCTCAGCTCGAGCCTGTCATCTCGCATAGCGTGCTTGCACTGGCTGAATCGAGTGTCTCTATCAGGTAGTCGCGTGCGCAACGATGGATCTCTTCGAGAACATCCCGTATATTCCCAAGTTGTATTACGGTGCGTTATTGGGAGTCGGTTTTTGTATCTATTATCTCTGCGAGGTCGTCAAGGTGAGTAAAAATACATTGTTTAAAACTAATAATTAATTATATTTATTGAAAATTGCTATATCACGTTTACATTTTCGAGAGAGAAAGAAACATGATCGAGAGAGAGAGAGAGAGAAAGAGAGACAGAAAGAGAGAGAGGAAGGGAGATTCGATTGATCGCGACATCAATTGTGTTCGATTCGATCCAGAAAGTTTCAAAAACTTTCACTTACATAATGCGTAAT
Organism: Camponotus fellah; assembly: GCA_030586385.1. NCBI lineage: Eukaryota > Metazoa > Arthropoda > Insecta > Hymenoptera > Formicidae > Camponotus > Camponotus fellah. Next base: position 893,644 of record JAPIVC010000462.1, read on the forward strand.
TTCGTAATGGAGAGCATTTACTGAGAAATTAACCTACTATTCATTAGATTCCGCCTACCTCGCTTAACAGAACGGAAACTTTGCCTTTAATTAAATACAATTGCAATCGTGATGGTTAGGTTGCGCATGAGCAACAGAAAGATACGTAAAAATCGAGTCAATCTGTCGCATATTTTAAACAATAGGTAAAAAACAATAATAATACAGTAATAAAAACATACGTTTGGCAATCTGACGTAGCATTATTGATTCATTAGTACATAGATTGCTCAAAATTCAATAAATTAAAATAACATCCATATCTTTTTATTCTTCGCTTATCTCGCATTGAGAATGTTACATTCACAGCATTATACTTCATGTATTTCACATCTGAAACTAGACAATTTTAATTAAACCTATTTTATCGTGCCTAGATGAGATTTATGCATTATAAATATTATTCATAAAGTTTCTTATGATTGATGGAAATTAACAGATGAAATAAAAAGAGAAAATAAATAGAAAGCGAATTATAATTCTAGCGAATGAAAAAATGCTTTTATATTCTTTGTCAACGATATGAATAATATTATATATATATATTTATTAAATATACCATTAAATATTTTATTGCCAGATATATATTCAAATCGTGTCTAGTATTAGATATGATGCTAAATATAGGTCGTCTATAAAAAATTTTTTCCGAAGCATGAAAAAATGAGAATTATTCAGACGGATACGATTAGCATTAAGGTCTTGATCGCTATGAAATAATAAAGACGAATAATGCAGAGAATCACTGCGAATCTGCATGCGATATGCAAACTCTGAAATGGAACACATTATTGTTATACCTTGTGAACGCGCGCGATATATTCATTGACTAAAGAGTCAGAGTAATGTGGTTAAATAGTGTCAGCCAGCGGCACCTTTTATATGCATCAAGATTTATTTGCCCTGAATAGAAAGAACTAATCTTTATGCAAAATGAAATATGTGTGTGTGTGTGTGTGTGTGTGTGTGTATATGATATATTAACTATTAATTTCATAGACAAAAATTTAAAAATGTAAATAAAATTTATTTATAATAAATAAGTTTTATTTTTTTTCAAAGTATAGAATGTTTCTGTTATATAAGCATTTTTGAAAATTTCCGATTGAAAAAATCAAATCACATAATTGAAAATATTTTTTGATATAACTTTTGGAATTAAAAATAATTGAGAACAATAACCTCATAGTTTCTTTATATATTTTGATGTTTCTAATCATTTCTCTAATGGACTTTATAATAAGAAATTTAATATCGATACACATACACACACACACAGACACATACACACACACATTTCATTTTGCATAAAGATTAGTTCTTTCTATTTAGGGCAAATCAAGATTATTTTAAAAGAAGAAAGAACATATATATATATATATGTTTTTTCCTCTTTTAAAATAAGCTTGATTTTATAGCGACAGCTTGTTATAACTTATTATTATTGTTACAGCTTGTTATAGCTTAATATTATTGTTACAGCTTGTTATCTTCAGAAAACCACCTTATATTGTTTACATGTTATATATATTGATACGAAATGAATGAAATAATGAGATAAGACTAATTACATGGATTTTATTGGGATTACATGGATATAACTACTACTGTGTGTTATCAGTTTAAGAATGAAAATGAAATTACGAATTTAATTGATCAAATTATTTAATGTACCTATATCTTTATGTCTTATGTACACGTGTATTAAAGAATATAATGCATAAAAATATTTAGTTATTTACATAAAAAATTTATTTTTATGCAAAACAAGTTTAAGATAGCTATTTTTATAGTCAAAATGTTCATATATTATCTGCATATTAATTTTAAAATAAATTCGATATATAGACAGGATTTCCGCGATACGTGTTCAAATTGTCGTACGACCCTCTATAAGCGACGAGGAAAAATGCAATTTATTAATTTGACCTTAAAACTGCGAGGCAGTTGTCCTATACACGCGTCAGCGTGTAGGCAGGTGAAGTATAATAGTAAGCGCAAAATTGCAACTATATTAGATATAGATACATTAATGATGTGACGATTGAGGCATTTTAATCAATACATTTTATCCTATTAAAACGATTGGTGTGTATAATGCTAATGTATAATATTAATATAAATCTTATTTTATATTTATTCTTTTTATTTCATTCATATCATATTATTCCCCATAATGTGTGTCTATAAAACTGACACGATAATTTATGAATTTCACAAAAATACTACGAGTTTTGATAGCACATTTCATTCTCTGTAATCTTACAGTTTCTGACAAAAATTAATAAGAGTTCTGTATTTTTAATTTTTATCAGGAATTATGAAAATTGCTATCAGAACTTTTAGGCCAGATTACATCAACATTATTTTAGATAAGCAATATAAGCGAGACTTAAATATGTATTTATCTCTATCTTCTTTCTAAATAAAGACAGATATATATATTTAAATCTCCCTAAAATAACATTGATGCAATTGGACTTTAGTATTTTTTTTTCTTTTTATTCTCTTAGATTAGTTGTACCAGCTTCACAAACATCATGTGAGTAATTCATTTCAAACATAAAGAAAATGCCTTAAGCATATATTTTTTTAAATAACTGCTCAGAAAAAGAACCGTAAATAAGATCGATAAATACTCAAAAAAAAAAGTTTATATTATCTATAAATTCTATCGTGTATATAGATCTACTTAGATAGATATATATCTACTTATATATATTTATATATTAATATATTAATTAGAGATGTAATTGAGTACAATTATTATACATAATTTTATATATATATATATATATATATATATATATAATATATATATATATAAGATTTTATATAAGTAAGTCTAATAAAGTATAATATAAGATCTATTTATTATTATATCTTTATAATTATATGTAAAATAATATCGAGCAAAAATATTGATTATAATATTCAGAAACGAAAATTTAAATTCGTTTATATCTTTTACTTGAGAAAGTTATAGAGAATCGTTTTTAATTAAATTTAATTTAAATGCGACAATAATTATATAATAACAAATGCATTTTCATAATTCATGATTTAACACAGTTCTCTTGAATCGCGCAATTGCTTTTATAAGCGATAAAATGAATCACACACACACACACATACACACATACACACGCACGCGCGCGCGCGCACACACACACACTCACACACGATCGCATATAAATTATTCATCAATGAAATTACTTATCCAATTGTACAATGAATAAAATATAGTTTAGTTTTATTATATATCATGTTACTCATATCACATCACACATATGCACACATATATGTAAATCAATGAGAAAATTACTACGATTCTAGACACCTTTGCTGGTTTGCGCCGATGGACCATTCCGTTCGTTTTTGGAAGCGAATATTCCACTTGTGCAGAATAAATTCTGGCCGACATTATGGTGCTTCGAATCGCGAGCGCAGACCATTATGGCCAGCATCTTAAGATCCCGAATATTGCCGTCTATCAAATATCGCAGGTTAGTAAAAAAATTTATTCGCCGATAGAGAAAGAGAAGAAGAGAGAGAGAAATTGTTTTCTAAACTTTTAAACAATATGTAGAGGATGTAATCAATTATGCAAAATATATCGAATTTTATTCTGTAGTATTGTCTACATTATATAGGGAAATCCTGACTTTGCTCGATGGTGGTGAAGTAGCTTTGGATTGGGCCGAAAAAGATTGCTCCGTTACTTCTCCCATCGTTATCCTTTTACCTGGTCTTACAGGTGGTAGTCAAGCGGAATATATCAAATGCTTGGTATCAGCCGCAAAAAAAATTGGAGTACGATGTGTGATTTTCAACAATAGAGGTTTAGGTGGGATGAAATTGAAGGTAGTTTTCCATTACTTATTCATAATCTTACTCATAACCTGAACATACTAGATAACTAGACTAGATAACTAGATGATTAGATAACTTTATATTTGTGGATGAGAAAAATTGCAATTATTACTTATTATGAGAAAAATAGTCTTTTAATTAAAAATTATTTTCTGTACTAATAAAAATTCGATATTCTTTGTTACTTTTAGACTCCACGAACATATTGTGCCGCTAATTATGAGGATTTAAATGAAGTTATTGAACACGTGAGGAAACTTCACCCTCATGTACCCCTCGGAGCAACCGGAATCTCTATGGGAGGGTAATAATCATATTTCTTAATTTATTTCCAAATTATAAATCTTATAATAATATATATTCCTAATATTTATTAATATTTAGAAAAAATATGTAAAATACATTTATAAATTGAATAAAATCACATTCGCGGATATTTTTTCTAAACATTTTTCTGCCATACGTAGGTTAATCTTAGGCAATTATTTAGCACGAGAAGGCTTATCAGCAAGAACGAAATTGAAAGCATGTCTTATTATCTCGGTACCATGGAACGTGTTCGCCGCAACGAAGAATACCGAAGAAAATTATTTTAATTTAATGCTGAATAAGCATTTAGCTGGTAATCTACGACGCACAGTAGAACAATATCATACTTCTGATATTGGCCCTTTCAAAAGCATAGATTTTGACACACTCTTAAAAGTAAGTTTTTATTAAATTTAGATATATAAACAATAACAATAACAATATCAAAAGTTTTTAATTTTTCCAATATAATTTTTCCAGAATAAGCATTTTAAATTTTTGTCAAATTATTTTGACGTATTATTTCATAGTATACTGGCAATATAGTAATTTAGATTTTGCCTACTTCTCATTACTGTTTTACCGTTATACTATAATTTATATATTTATAATTTTATAAAAAATTATACCTTGATCAATTTTCCGTAAATAACTTTAGAATCTTAATCAAAATGAAATCAGAGATAAATTCGCGATATATATAACTTGCAATTGTTTTCTAGAGACTACTGTGATAAAAAATTATATTGAACTCATACGTAAATTATTTACTATATTTGACAGAGTCAAACAATAAGAGAATTTGATTCGCATTTTACGGCAAAGCAATTTGGATATAAAAATGTCGATGAATATTATCGCGATGCGACGCTCGATGATAAGTTGCATCTAATCGAAGTTCCTTCATTGTGTCTCAGCGCGGCGGATGATCCGTTTCAGCCATTGAATGGTAAATATAGAGCGCGACTACAAGTTCACTTATAATTTTATAATTTATAATTTTTTGTACAATCTTATTCATAATGTCTGTAAATTTTCAGCGATACCTCTAAAGGAAATAAGCAAAACCAAAAACGTGGCCGTAGTGGTGACGTCGCGTGGAGGACATATTGGTTTCCTAGAAGGCGTTTGGCCCGTCAAGGAGGAACAATATATGGGAAAGTTTTTCTCACAATATTTCATGGCGATGTTCACTAGAGATTTCGATCACTAGCAAGATTTAATGCATTTAATTTTTTTCGTATAATAATAAATAATATTCTATACATTAACATTGATTGCCTCATTATCGTCAAAAGATACATATTACAATATCGTTAATCCGTTTAATTTTTACGCAAACTGAGTGTGTGATTTTATATCAAATATACTTTAGCTAAAATAATTTTTCGTTGCATTTTTATATTACAGTGAACAACGTAAAACTTGAAATTAAAGCTATACTTTACTCGATTCGAAAATGTAAATAATTCCAAAATTCTACTATATATTTTATAACTATGCCGTATTAAACGAATTTAATTAATCGCTTATCGAATAAAAGTGTTTCCTAATTTTAATAGCGCAATTTTAGCAATAGTATACACACGAATTTCTGATATATCAATAATTGTAATAAAAGCTAACTTTTATATACAAATTTCTATATATATATTATTAATTATTCCATTTTCTCTCCTATCGTTTTAATATATTAAATTATATCTTTATTATATAACAAAACTAAATAATTATTTTTAAGTATATTTTTTGTATATTTATTATTTTTACAACTCGTCTATTTATTACATATTTATATAAAAAGCAGTCCGTGCGGATTATTATTTAAGTCAGAAAAAATTCGGATGGTACCGATATATCGAACATCTGACTATTATTTCCTTATTATGCTAATATATAATATAATAAAATATATACTGACCTGTGCAATTGCGCGTCGATCGTCACAAAGAGCATAGTCATTATTACAAAAAGGCGAAACATTTTTCCAAATTTATTATTACTGAAGTCTCGATCCGTGAAAATTTGAGCGACGAGTTCCTTTCAATACGGACACAGAAAAATATAGTATTGTCGCTTACTAGTCATCTTAACACTGATATTTGAGAATAACGTTATATATGATCACGCGTGAAAGAAAAATAATTATACATAATTTTGAAATATATATTTGAATATCCATTAATTTCATAAATTTTGATATAAACAACTTGTTACATTAGTTTAGAAGTAATATTAATATGGATATTTTAGCTCAAGATGCTCTACAAATTTTAAAAATCAATACCAATCAATATACATACTTCTATATCATATAATATATAAATTTAAAGAAAATGTAACAAAATGAAATTTTGTAAAAGAAATAGTAAATATTTCTAATAAAAAACATATTTTTTCATTAAAAGCATGTGATAAATTTCTCGAAATAAAATAATTTTTAATAATGAGAAACATTATTATAATAATAACTTAAATACATTATTGATTCTTAAATACATTATTTAAAAATCAATATACATAATAAGATAACATATAATGAGATAAACACATTATAAGATAAAAAATTCCAATTCTTGTTATCATTAAAGCAAATATTTTTTAAACGCATAATTGTATTATACATTATTATTATTATTGACTATTGTATATAATTATTATTATATGGATAGATAAAAATATTATACATTTAAATGAAATTATGAAAAATTAATGAATAAGATAAATATATAAAATATGTAAAAATACGTATTTTAAAAAATTCATATGTAACAATATTATTAATAAAAAAGTATGTGCAAAAAATATCTTTCATTAATAATTTAATATATCTTTTTCCAGTTTATACATTGTATTATTATAAAATATATACTGTTCAAAGCAATATTTATTTTATCATATAATACAATATATAAACTGAAAAAAATATATCAAATTATTAATGCAAGATATTTTTTGCATTTATTTTTATTTTAATTTTCGAAGATATTACTTTATACTCACTTATAACAATGTATTTTATAATTGTGAATAAATATAAGATTCTTAATATGCATCGAGTCAATAGCATCAAACTATAAAAAAGAAAATTTTTCCCTAGCTATTCACAAAATTGCCGTTTAGAACTAATTTAATACTAATAATTTCAAGAAAAAAATAACCGATTGATTTTGCCGTAGCAAAACTTACTCGTTTGTTCTCTAGATCGAATTTGGTGCGATAACGGTCAATAAAGCCGTTATTATAAAGCGGCTTAGCTCTAGAATCCATTTCGTTTGAAAAAACCAAGGGGGTTTAACGAAGCTACTAACATATTTTGCAGTGTGTGGTTTTCTGTACTGTTTCGCTACGAAAAATTAAGAATACAATGTAAATTTTCTATTCTTAAATTATTTAATACACAGAATCATTATATATATATATATATATATATATATATATATATATATAATGATTCTGTGTATTAAATAATTATATTTACTATAAATATTATAAAATATTTGTATAAAACAATATTTATGTATATATATATATATATATATATATATATATATATATATATATATACATAAATATTGTTTTATACAAATATTTTATAATATTTATAGTAAAAATATGTCATAATAGAAATAAAATTGTTATGAATAAAATGAATAAATTTACTAAAGGAGTCACAAAAGCTTTTATGCATTGTATCATTCTTGAGCGCGCAAACTTTAGCTTATCTGATTCCATGTACTGTAAATGTTTCTCATTTGAAAATTAATCTCGTTATTTTCGTTAAAACATAATCACATTTACGTAGATTTTGGATTGCAAAAAGTAAAATGCGGTCATCACGAAGTATATCGATTTTTATAAATTCAAAATTTATTATATCGATACGTAACGCACACATACAATATAATATGTATAAACTTATTTTTAATTTCCGATCAATGCAAAAAGCGTTACGTCCACGAGAAAGCGAAAGCGATGTTTCCTAAATTTCTGACAAATTTCTTTCTGTATTCGACTATTAAAGATCTCGTTTATCGACATGCAGTAACAATTATATGTATAATTGCGTGTAATAGAAATACATCCGTTCCTATCGATTATTCGAATTTAAAAATATTTTATTTAGCATCTTTTTTTATTAAAAATTATTAGAAATTATACTAAAATAAATTATGAAATGTATGCATGATTAATAAGGAAGCAATGAGCGTTTCGAAAAAATTGATTAGAGTTGATTCGATCACCATATAACATTGAACTCAGCAAATGATACTTTGTTCGCAAAAATTAGCATTATAATAGCAATAAAGTCATATCGACTGCTTTTACAATAAAATATTTTACTGAAAATTATTTGAAAATTAAGGCACATTTATGTACAAATTATGTAAAAATTCATATTAATGACATATGAAATTTGTCGGTTAACAGTTAAAAAAGATTAAATTTTTTTTTCTTCGAAAGCTATATAAATAATTTAAAAAGTTGATAATAGAATACACAATAAAATATGACAAGGAAAGATTTTTAGATATTTTGATGAATTTTTATTTCAACTTAGGATACAATCAAGCGTCGACCTTTTGAAAAATTAAAATTATCTTTATTCTATATTTTCTTTTTTATTTGCTCAAATAAATAAAACTTGTACATTTATTTTCTCTTTTGATTATGTTTGTCTATATGTATTGTTTCTCATGTGTATATATAAAATTTTTCTAATTTTTGTATACATTTATACATTGTATATATTTATTTATATTATATGAAATGTGAAATATAATATTATAAACATATATTTATATTATTATCTTATATATGTATCCTATTGATTATAATACTATCTAATTATACTATATAATTATATTACATTATACTATATAATAATATTAATTATATTATATAATGATACATAATTATATTATATAATAATACATAGTATTATATATATATTGACAAATATTATTATCTTGTTTTATCGTTTTATAATAATAAAGAAACTCGTCAAAGGTTTATGCAACAATATATCTGTTTATGTAATAAAAATGACTTCGTTCTATGTGTGTAATTTTCAATTATAATTCATTTTTAACATGAGTGAAACATGATAATAAAAAAAAATTATTTAGTTTATATTACGGTTGTATTACGGAGGATGACTATATTTGATATAAATTTAATTGTTTTAAAATTTAAAGAATTCATGAAACTATATCAAATCGTTAAAACTATAATTATATTAGTGAAAAGCTATGTTATATATCACTCTTTGTTTCATGAATGTTTATGTAGATTTAAAAAAGAAATTAAAGATGCCACAGTCTTCGAATACCTTTAAGTATCTCGTTAAGTTTGTTCTGAGCAAAACTCATAAAATATACATAATTGCATATTATGTACATTTTTATTATGTAAGATGTATATGGTTTAAAAAGGTGCTAGAGAAAATAATTAATTTTTATTTCGCTAAAGCAAATCCTATTCGGTCATTCTCCATATCAAACTCAGTATAATAACGGCTAATAAATGGAATGCCTAGAAGCCAATCGAATTTCTCATCCTGCAAGTCAGCATCCATAAAAGCGCTCATACAAAAATGAATACCACTATCTCGGACCTGTACAGAATTAAATGTATAATATAAACTTCTCTTAAATGTGCTTAAATATTTTAAATAATAATTTATCTATAGCACTCACGTCCATGACGTAATCTTTACCGGTAAGATTGAATGCCTTACCACCCAAAATAAAACTGATTGTAGGTAATTGAGGAATTCGACTGCAGTTCACCTTTAAACAAAAGATAATATCAAATTAATAACTAATAATATTTAATAAACATATTAATTATGTTCAACCAAAACGTGGATTAATGTTGTTGTTCCATAGATGTTTATGTTTTAAGTATTTGAACATTTCTAATATTTATTTTTATCGCTATATCAACTTTTTATAGCTTTTTATCAAAGGCTATGTGCTTTGTGAAAGATTCAATTATTTACTCACTTCTGTGTCTTTACCTAAAGTACGAGAGCCAATAATTTCATTAATATATGCCATATTTGATTTTGGTCCAATTATTGTCGGAGTACTTGGATAAACGATAGCTTGGCAGCTTTCATTGCATAGGCTGATATTATTGATTTCAATCCTACAAAACATTAATATTAACGTTAATTTGATGGAACATGATTAATGTAATTTAAAAAATAACATACTTATCTATAGTAAATTGCCAGAATCCTCCGCGAGTAAGAGGAAGATATGTGAAATCGCCTTCGTAATGAGCAGGATCAGAACCACCCAATACAAATTCACCACCTAACTCGGCTGAAGAGTTTCTGCACAAATTGCATAATTTTATATTGTAATATGTATGTGTGTATATGTATATATGTATACGTGTGTGTACGTGTGTGACAATTAAGATTGAATTTAATATACAATATAAATACTACTTTAATTTATTATTTATATATTACTACAAATTAAAAAATTAAAAATTAAAAAATAATATAATACTATATAAACAATAATTTTAATTTATTAATATTAAAATAAATATAAATATATATACAAATATGTAAAATTATATGGGTATATTTATTAAAAATTTTTGTTAGAGATATGCATTATTCATAAGTATAGAAAATATATAGAAAATATATAGAAGATACCTATTTAGATAAAAACTGAAAATGCCTCTCACTAGACCTTGTTTAACAATGTTGTCCAAGACAGGCGTTATTCCATCAAGAAACGGTTTGGAATAAGCCAAGCCCAAGACACCATCATATGGTTTTTTTTTAAAATCTGTTTGGTTTGACATGCAAGTTATTTCTGCAAATGTTTGGTTCTGAACATGGAGGCCGCCAATCTATGATAAAATATGATAAAATAATAAAATAAAATCTATAATAAAATTGGTAATGAAATAATATATCGTCATCGACGTACGAAAAAACTGATTGCTTAAGAAATGTTTAAACTAATCGTGACATTATAGCTTTAACTGAATTGCATTGTTTAATGATATCTTACATTCATTATATCAGTAGAGAAGATTCCATGTATACTCTCTTCAAGATTAATGTCTAACTTAAACAGAGTATCATTTGCTATATATGTGTTGGA